>PNEQ01111599.1:87028-106196 GCA_003012365.1 Medauroidea extradentata
GGTAATATGAACTCCCGAAAAATAGGACATGTTCTATTACGTTTTTGGGTAATGTTTCGGGTACAAAATCTGCCATGCCCAGAACCAAACCCCTTGTGGAGGTGCTGGAACTGCACTCAGACGGAAGCAGAAATGCTACCAGAAAATGGGCATAGAAACTGCTATGAAATTGGGCATCGTGTGAGGCCGGCTTTAGCGACAGCAGTGAAACTAGTGGCATATATTTTCCCTCTGCCAAACTCTCTCATAAGAAAACACATTTTCTCTCCGACATGTAGTAGAATTAACCTTAATCCGACCAAAGGTATTTTTTTATAATTCAATCCAACATAAACTAATTTAAACTAACCTATACTAATTGAATGTTTACGCTCATACGCAGGGGTCACGTATTCGCAGGGGACTTATTTCAGACGTGCTTGCATTTCTCTAACTGGACTATTTGACTAGTTTTATAAGATTTCCATTTTAATATATTCTATATGTAGATATGATGGTATGTCGCGTAAATGTTTTGTGCCAACATACCCTTGAAAACACTGTAGTTTCTTGCAACACATATGATTAGGTGATATATGTATGGCACAACGTACCTGTCTGCAGACCAATAACATGTATCAAATATTACAATATCGGTAGGGCCACGATTTTGTCGCGAAAAGATTTTTGCCCCACTTTGTTTCAGTGACTCACGTGCACATCGGCAGTTATGTTTCAAGGTTATTGGCAGCGTATCTTTGCTCAGACACGTTTCTCATTTGACTGCACCAATCAAAATAAGATTATTGTGAGTCTGTACGTCTACAATTTGCCAAGGCAAGTGAGAGTAATATCATCCAATCACAGACGATGTAGCAGAGCTGCAGGTGTGCACATGACGCATCGAAACCAAATGTTGCAAAAAACTTTTCACCATAAAATCGTGGCTCTAAATATCGGGATTCTTATTGGCTCAGTCAAATAGGGTAGTAACTCCACGTAAAAGCTAAAGCCAGTAATCTTTTGGTAAGATAAATGTGCGCTGAAATCCGGAAAACAGTCCTGTTTTCCCGCGACAAACCATAATTTATAACCACCAACTATATCCATACGGTTTTCTATTAGCGCTTCTGCTTCCGCATATCTCGTCCGTTCAGCATCCTGCCAAGGGTTCTGCCATTTCCAGACATGGTAATTCAAACACAAACAGGCATACCTTAAATCTTCATATAACGTTTAATAAATGTTTGCTCTACTCACGATCTCCGGACTTTATTTTATTTTTTAATTGTACCAGATATTTTTCTTCTTATTTTAGACACAAAATATGACTAAATTTGGCTCTTATAAATTTTTTTTATCTCTCATAGTTTTCGCGTAATGGCTTGTTAAAGTCATGTTTGCATGATTCCGTTTTAACAAGTACACTATAACCAACTGATATACCAACCTCAAAAAAATCACAGTGGATAAAGACATTGCAGGCTACAATGTCATGCTCATGAAAATAAAGAATAAAAATTATTTGAATTAGAAAATACTAAAACTGAAAATAAAAATTTAAAAAATTATATATATTTATTTTTAAATACAAATACGTTATTTTTAGGAACATAAAACTTTGAAAGCAAACTATTTGCGTATAATTTCAGGAAGGAACTGCAGTGACAGTTTCATTAGCAGAGAAACGAAGGAAAATCGATAGTATTTGTTTGTGTATCCACAGATTGATGTGTCTAGCCACTGTAAATCCGAATAAGAAAATTCGTGGGCTGATAATTCGAAAGTTAGAAAGTCACTGGCTCGCAAACAGCGTGCTGTCGGGAGAGTTTCCGTTCTCTGGGAACTTTATCGTCACATCAGCATGTTTTCGAGAAGAAACTACACTGTCTTGTCTGGAACTTGTACGTTCTGTTTTAACGCCACCTTCCTTCACATGTGTTATTACTGGAACAACATACGAGTATTATATTCCTGTAGGAGAAACGCTCGTTTCTTTAATACTGGCAAGGAGTTGAATAACTCACGAGTTCTATTCCTCTGCAAAGTTCATTTGTTCCAATGTGAAGCTGCAGAAAATGGAGCGTCATCAATAGAATTATGATGACAGGCTACAACTGAGGAGCTGTACTCAGACTTTCCCAGAGATAACTGAGTCAGTCTTTGATGTGGGTTCACTTTTGTCACAAAGTTGTACTCCGGAAATGTTTTCACTATAAACGACGGGTAGTTGTAAGAATAATTGGCCGTCCACGACCTCCTTTGTTACATGAACAGTTATTAAAACTTTTACCAAGTTGTTAAAATTCATACTTCTATTTTGGAGACCAATAACTAACAGCATAATTCGCAATTCTTTTAATTCAAAGAAAAATATAACGTATCGTACATATCATACGCCCAGAAACTTCTGTAATAGTTGCTAGGCTGCTTATTTGTTTTAGTAATACATGTGTACTTACCGAACACATATATGTTTTAGGCTTAATAGAGTGTGTTTAGAAATGTCAGACGTGTGAAATTTACTGCTGCAATAATTTTCCTTATTTTTATTTTACTGCGTGAACTTGTATATTCACATAAAATGAAGTGAATTCATAATACAAAAACTAAACTGAATGGTTCCAAGCTATACTAAGTTACAGTTTGAAGTAAACATTAAAAAAATGTATAAAACGCAGGGCATATAAATAACTATGCACTGTTAGAATATACTGCACTGGCAAATATCCAGTGTACCATTTTCTTAACGTGTTTAATTTAAGCTGAGGGAACACTTCTAATTCATTCAAATATTTACATGGCTTCGTCCAGACAATCAAGGGTGCCTTTTGCTTGGTGTTTTAAATATGCTGTTCTGAAGAACTTTATATCACCAAATAAATCAAAATTATCACAATCCTTTGCATAGAACATAAGTTAAAATGGAGTTATATCACTTAACATGTTATTGAACTTGTAGTTTAGGTTAATAGTTTGGAAATTAAGTCAGTTAATGTTTTACTCGTTATATAGATGAAGATTAGGTAATACAAAACTAGGAATGTATTGCCAATGCCACTTCGTACTAACTAAATAATCACAGTGGTCTGAGTTAGTTGAATAAAATTATGTTGCATTTGGTAGTTTAATGTACACGTTTTGGTATGGGACGAATTTTGCTAAATTGCTAGTTTCACCCGAACAAATAACTTATTACAACAATGGACAATGAGAACCCAACATAGACTTTTCAATCAGTTAATTAGGAGCATTTAAACAAAAAATTGAATTGAATTATTCAACTGTGTTTCTTGGCGGTATGTGATCGAAGGTGTCAACCTCTGTAAACCGTGTCGTAAGGTGGTTGCTGAAATCTGCAACCTACCCTTACATATCGTAGTGTGCTAAATTGCACACCTGATGAGACGTAGAACATGACATTACAATACAATACAGGAAGACCTGTCTGTATTCGGTAACCACCCACGTTAGAGGTGAGAATCGGAGACCAACAGCTGGTATCTGTCATGTTCAAGAGTGCATCTTTAGGACGTGTGTGCTCCGCACGATACACCACCCGCTACGGTGGGAATATAGCAATTGGAAATCCCAATTCGTATCCTAAACCGTAAGGCCCGTCCAAGGATAAGAATGACGTACTCGTGTTTCGATCTTCTTGGATCTCTTCAGGTATGGGTAGGTTGCAAATTTCAGCAACCACCTTACGACACGGTTTACAGATTTTCGTAAACTTAGAGGTTGGCGTGAAAGGTACAATAACTTGACACCTTTGAATTATTCAAGTATCGAAAAAAATAAAATGAATTTTTAAGTTTGGCGAAAAGATGCAATTTTTTAAGGCTTTTCAGTCAATCACGGCCCATGCTTATTCAATTTCACTCTGACTCCTGCACATCAAACAAACACACTACCTAGTACACAACATGTAAGTGTTTTCAGAAAAACAACAATTAAATGTTTGTATCTAATATCAACGTCAGCTTTTTCAAATCTGATCAGGGTATGTGCAAAGATGGATAGGAATACTGCTTCACTAACGCAGTTCCTGTGTGCATTTGAATATTTACAAGAGAGGTCATGCTTTCCTGCTTCGCCCGATGGACGCACAGTTGGAGTGACAGCAGGGTGTATTCTCGTCTGAGAAAACACAATGAGGGTGGAGACCAAGGTAAACATTCACCAGAGGTGAAGTATCTGTGAGTGTAGAAAACAAAAAGTGACAGAAAATACAGATGAACGTATCTAGGTTACTATACATATATTATTTGTTTAAAAGATGAATTTTTATTAAAAATAAATGGCGCTATATAGTAATATTTCGCTGAAAGCCCAAATAAACTTATTATAGTACTGATAATCCAGCATCAAAGTCTTAACTATAAAAATCAGATATACTAATTTTGTCTTTGGTTCAAGAAAGTTGTACTTTTGTAGGTATTTTATTCTTTGAGAAAAAAAATTAACAAATTATCCTTAAATTGTGCTAATTTAGTAACTAGAGACGCACTTTATGCTTCTTAAACAAAAGCAGATATCACACTTAATCTGCTTGGTATTATTGTTTATAATTGTTTTTTCTCCATGATCGCTAATTTTTCAAGACTATATATTATACAGTTTCGATGTTTTTTACGTGTGGTTCAGATAACAATAACTCTTTCAATTATTAAATAAATTTTCGGGTTTCAAACGAGGTTTTTAATACCATACCAAAAATAGCAATTATATTGTATACTTTCACTTAAGTTATGGAGTACCTTACGTAGCTTTTCATAATTACATAGTATTTTCTCCTACGTAGTCAACTTTACTGTGAAACACTGCTGAGGTGAAAGCGTACATTACACAGCTCACATGATGTTAGTTAAGTTTGGTCACATAAGCCGTCAAATTATATTCCATTACCATATGGAAATTATCTGGCACAATACAAGAGTAGCTATGAAATGCAAAACTTGCATGTGTGCATTTTAATCTGTAAATAATTACTTGCCAAAATAACTAACATTTCGTTTCTACCAGTCTCAAAAGTATCAACTCCTGAAAAAATTTTACATTTCATCCTCCTTTAGAACTCTTGAAATATATCTACACGTATATAAGGCTATATATATATATATATATATATATATATATATATATATATATATATGTGTGTGTGTGTGTGTGTGTGTGTGTAAGTGTAAAATACAGTTTTATGTAATTAAAAATGCTTCTTTATCATTCTGCACTTATTCTACTTTGATTTTTCTGTACGTCCATATGTGTAAATAATTTTTAAAAAATAAACAAACTATTGTAAAAAATAAAGAGCAACAAATCAATAATTTTCTTAATATTTTCTTGGACGAATACAGTCGTCCTTTTCCACAACAATAGTCACGATATCCAGCTATGTAGCACGATGCACAAATAATAACTATCTTGTAGTGACCAACTGAATTTGTTCTTATTGTAAATAATGGAAGTACCTATAACGTTCTTAGTTGTATAAAGTATTAGTAAGGAAAATTAAGTTTATTAGGTCTTATAAAACAACAAATTTATCTTTATGTATAAATACATTATTGAATTTATGTTACTTTTTAACTGTTGGCCAAAGTTATGCAAATTTTCGTTTCTTTTAAGTAAATATAACAAGAACACTTATTTTCTCTTGCCCATTTTTTAAATTTTATGGCAGGATGATAGAAAAAGCTTAACATAAGAAACGTGTAATTTCACGCTTGCTTTGCTGGTACACTTCTTGAGACTTCATGAAGGTTTTTCCACGTTCCAGTTGACTTTACTACATTCTCCGACTGTAGGAAAGGGGAAAGAGGCGAAGCAGCATGCAGAAGGACGTAATTTCTCATTTCGTCTTCCATCCCAAGAGAATCCTTTTGCAGCCCCTAACTGCGAGCTGCGCCGCCGGTTCCCAAGATCATAGGTTACGACTACCATTAACCGTTATTTGCAAGTTGGAACTATTCGTGCCTGTATTCGCTACGTCAATAACCCAAACGAAGATAATGTGAAACAGCTTAAAATGCATAAAGCTATATTGTTCCGAATATCAGGCATAGAAACTGAATTAATAAAATCCAATATACTCTGCTCAACGGTGATTGCGCCTCATGTGACCAGAGGCGTTGTTTTCATAGGTGTAGGTGAATAGTTGGGAAATAAAAATAATATTTTACCTATTTTCATTATTGCTAATTTCAACATTAACTGATACTGCCACACTTCCGGATGGCAATATACTGTGAACAAGTTTCTTAGACATATACATAGATATTTTGTTTAGGTAATTATTTCTTTGGTTTTGACCTAAACAGCTTCGCATTAAGACATGACTGACTAACTCAAAAATACCTCTTTTATGGGTGAGTAAATTGCTATTGTACCTTCCGTTCGCTTCATTTCACTGTATACCGTATTCCAGAAATAATTTCAAACTTTGTAACACTGTATGACCTCACCTAGACTTTTATAGGAAGTCAGACAATATTTAACATTAAAGAAAGAAAAACAAATACTTCTATGGAAAAAAATTACCTCAAAATTCAATGAAAAACTATGTCTAAATAACCGTCAACTAACCTAAAATAATTACTACTCAAAAAATATTAAAATGAGCTCGGAATTAAATTTAATTCGGCTATTACCATATTGCGATCGTTATTAAAAAAAGTAAACAACTTTTAAAAAAGGCCCAAAGGATTTTACATAACTAAAAAATTCGCGAACATTAGCTTAAAACAGTTAAGAATTAATTAAAATCACAAACAAAAAAATTACAAAACATTTAAGGTACATTCTGGGCACTTGATTATAAGTGCAAAAATTACTAAATATTTTAATTAGGAATAATAAAATATTAAATAGTAAAATTATAAAATAAACTAAAGGGGTTTTATAATATGTACCTTATTTTAAACTCTTAGATTTATTATGTTAGTTTCATCGTTTACGGTTATTTTAACGTCTTTATCAAATGTATTTGTATAGCGATGCAGTAATGTAATTTTTAACAAATCAACAAAAGCAAAGGAAACTTGTTTTACCGTAATTTATTTCATAGATCATAAACTTTTATAGAAATACTTTTGACTTGTGTACTATGTCCTTTAATTTAATGCGCTCATAAGAATTTAAAATTTCTTTCGTCGCGAAGCCGTATAATTTTTTTCGTGCTTCTTGTAGTTTCATTTACTGAGTAAAAATGTTATAAACATTTCGTTTAATTTCGAAATTTCTTAAGTTATATTTATTATCTTAAATTTGATAAACATTTTAAAATATCTAAAAAAATTCCTTAAATTGATAATATTTATATCATTTATTGTCTTAAATTTAAACGGGGAAAAATTTAGTCATTGCTCAGCAAGTCAAACAACAGATTTTATGATGAAGTGGGAAACGAATCTGTAAATGAAAATATAAAAATTAAAATTTCAAAAGTTAATAAATTAAGAAATTAATTTTAAATATAATAACATTGATTAATTTTAATATTGATGCTCAGTGTACTGCCGTATGAGCCTAAGAGCCCATAAAAAAATTGTTATGTTTCCTGCCTGCATTGGGAAGCAAAGCGGTCATATCCATCACTTGTGGAGAGAATAGACGAATAAAAAATATTAAAGAAAAAAATATTTTTGAAAAAAAAAAATGGGAAAACTTTTGATGGTTTTGAGGATAAAAAAAGGACATTTTGAGAGTAAAAAGATTGCTGTCAGAACAGGGCCTAAAATATACCCTCGCCAACGTAATTTTCGAACTCCTGCAACCAAACCGCCATAACTATACTACTGACATTTTATACGTTACGTTTTAAGGTGTAGCGTAAAATAAAGTCCCTTATATTAACTTGGAAGAAAAGGTAGCAAAACAGGGTACACATGTGTGTATGTACTACAAGTCCATAATAACTGTGAAAACAGTATTTTACCTCAAGTTATGGGATGTTACTCATATATCCGATAATGCATGGATAGTTTATAGCCCATGTACAGCCCACAGTTGTCGACAATTTCGAACGACAACGTAAAACCAAGGTATAAAACGCATCCGCATAAACGAGTTAATGGTTTAGTACAAGACGCAAGAAATATAAGATTGTAATAAAACACAACAAAAACATACACATGTGTGCATATAGGTGTCCTTTCTCCTACGTAAATAAATATGTCAGTGCGAGGATGTGAATTGCATACTCAAACATTGGTGTTTCAAATTCTGTTTCGAAATGTAAAGTTCACCATTTTCAAATTATAACAGTTTTGTTTCTATCACTTCTAATGTATGAATTTAATACTTTCATATAATGAGAAATCTATTTACGACTGGACACATTTACAGCCACGTATGGCTATGCAAATACCGTTGATATTTAGTTAGAAAATATTAGGTATTAAAAATGCGTTAGTAAAATTATCAATGTTGACTCATGCCCACGTTTTAGCAATCCACTTATATTGTAATGTTGGATGATACTTATGCAACATCACACCCAAGTCATAATGTGTGCTGTTAATATAGCTCTTTTTTTCGAGCACTAACTGCCCTGATAATAGTAAATATCAGAGTAGATTACTCATGTAAATATTCGTAGTTTTAAACGGATACTTGATTATAAATTATAATTTATTGTACGCTAATCATAACAATTTTTAGCTTTTTATAATTTAACTTTGATTATATGAAATTAATGATTGATACAAAATTGTACAACTCAATAATGCAAAAAAAACTCACCTGCACATTTATTTTGACTAGTTGAAGTTCGCAGTCAAAATTGCAGCGACCATAGAATTATCTTATAATGGCATACTTTACTGAATCCTAGAAAACTGATTGCTATAAATAAGTGATTCGAGGTGACATTTTTTCACTTACGTAATAAAAATCACTAAGAAATATTGCAGAACTTTATTACTGCAACATAAATACATCTTATCAGTTATTTTGTAAGTAAACTAACAATAGTGTTAAGGGCGTTCTAGTGGGGGAAAATTACAATTTATATTTGTATGAAATAAAGTTAGTCTTAAAGACATTTCTTGGGAGTATATTTTCCGCTAACAAAAAAAATTTTTGCATTCCCAGTTTTCCCATAACGTCATTTCCGAGTCAAAGTTTGCATATTTTTACTTCAAACAAAATTTGAAAACCAGTAAACCTATTGAAATGAAATAATTAATATAACTACATGTCCCGCGCTACTGATTTAAGTATGTAAATTTCCTATAAAAGATTTATGTATTTAAAATATTTCTAAAATGTGTTACTTTTTGTTAATTTTAGAAATTTTTTTAAACAAAAATATTTTATAATTGGTATTTGTGTGCTTCGAATCGTAGACTTTGACAAGCAGTTTTATGTAATTTTTTTCATCTCATTATGTTTACAGTTTTTCAAGTTTTGTCTGAAGTAAAAATATGTAAATTTTGACTTTGAAGTGCCATTATGAGAAAACTGGCTGAGCTATTTTTTTTGTAAGAGGAAAATGTATCCTCAATTAATGTCTACAAAACGAACCATATTTGTTACAAATACAAAATTATAATTTTTCTCTACTGGAACGCCCTTAAGAAACGATACAAGTTAAGCAAGAATATACGACAAAACAAAGTATCATAATAAGTTATAAGTTGTCCACCAACCTACTGGTAACTTGTATATATATATATATATATATATATATATATATATATATATATATATATATATATATATATATATATATATATATATATATATATATATATATATATATAGATCACGGCAAAGTGAACTAAAAAAGCCGTCTTGAGAATAAAATTAATTAAAAATATATGATACTAGCTGTCCCTTTGCGGCTTCGCCCGTGTACTATAAAAAAGAGTAACTAACTTTTAATTACGTATTAATTGATGGTGTTACTATATTCCCTGTATATCTTTAAAACAAATACAAAAAGGTTTATCCAGTCCACTTCATTGAGTGCACTTTAATTGCAGAACATCTTTGTTTTTAATTCATCTTTATTTCTCTATAAAATAGTTGCCCGGCTGCGGCTTTGCCCACGTGAAATTACGTGATGTAAACAGTAACTCTGGATAAAATATGTGATGAAGGCATTTAACAGCCAGCGTACTCAATAACAGTGAATTATAAATTGTCTTAGCTCAGTGTAAAGAGCGCGCAATATTCTCGTATGATGTCATAGACTTATCATCGCAAAGTCTTGCACGGGATACGAACCCGTAACCTCACCCCTCCCACATCACAAACTCTATACAATACCTGAGTGAATATTAAAGGCAGGCCGTGGTAATTCTTTCGTATGTACAGGCTACAAAAGAGGTTTTATTTATGAGTAGGTTATCAAAAAGAAACGACTGTTGAATTATTTCTCCGTGATCATTCTCTTTTTACGGAGACTAACATTTTACTGCTTTTCACCTACTTAATTTTCGAATTTAATAAAAACCTGAACTTGATTTGTAGATATTCACATAAGCTTCATTCTTATCAAAAAATCATTTCGATATCTCAACGGGTATAAGCGGTAAAGATGATTATTTGAAATCACATTTTATTTTTTTAACAGCTTTCAAGGAATTTCGATAAATCCTGAAATTACTTTTTTTTTATATTTACGTAAGATTTATTTTTAATCAAAAACCATTTCAATATTTCCACTGGTTTAAGAGATAATTAAGATTAATTTTAATAACTCGTTTAATTTTTTTAAGAGCTTCAAGGACGAATTTCGAAAAATTGTAAAAATACTTTTTAGATATTTACTTAAGCTTCATTAAAAAAATCACCTCGCTATCTGAAATGGTTTAAGAGAAATCACTGATTAGTGAAAAACACATTTTACGGCTTTTCACCCCCTTAATTTTAGATTTTCGCAAAATCGAAAAATTTGCCAATATGCATTTCTTTGGGCAATATTATGAAGTTAAAAAAGGTATGATAGCATTCCCGGTTAATGAGATACCAAAGATTCTTTTAAAACACATTGCATCCCTTTCCCCCTCCTTAATTATCGAATTTCGAAAAATCTGTTCTTATTGGTTGCCTACGGGGCAAGGGGAAGCTTCTGTCAAAATTTCATGGTTCTATGTTCAGCGGTGTGGGCTGTGCGTTGATGAGTGAGTGAGTGAGTGAGTGTGTCAGGACACTTCATTTTATATATTACGATTGTGACTTTTAATTGAATTTGAAAGAAAAATTGCCAATTATGTGAGCTGTTCTTTTTACTAAAAAAAGTTCCATATGGCTTTCATAATATCTTCTGTTTGAATAATTTTATTTGTGCATGCCATTTAGTTTCCCATTCTGGTATAAAAGCGTTTAATGCAAATTTGGACTTGGACACGTCATTGTGTAAAAACTAATGAGAGCTGAAAATTTTCATTTGTTTCAAAAATAGAATTTATATCTAAAACAAACCATGCATCGTACAAAGTAAAAATTATTGAAACAAATCTTTCTGATCCACTCCCTTAATGCACAAGAAAGGAAATCTAGCTCCTTTTTATTCTACATCACCTTAGAAATGCGAGACCACACTGTCATGAATGGAATCTTACCTCTGCGAAAGAGAATCCGTTTCAGGTCTCTTGAGCATTCTCTCTATATTTTTATTGGTTTCTTTGCCTCCTCTTTCTTCCTCTTATCTTTTTCATCTTCTGCCCACCTACAGTGACTTTGTGAGAAAGTAGCCGTAATATTCGTTTGCTTCAATTCACAATCCTGCCGACATGCATGAAAAGACAAATCAGAGATGCGTGAATTATTTCATGGCCGTCGTTACCATTAGGCTATATTAGCAGGATAAAATAATTAACTGTCTAAACAGTCACAAGTAAACATTTACAATAGCGCGATTGAAATTGTGTCGCTGGAATCATAGTTTAGCAATAGTATCGAATGTCTATAGGAAATATTTTTTGTAGCAATTTGGCAAGGCACGGTAAATAAATGTCTTTTAAGTTATATCGAAACAATATTGTTATGTTTGATTTTTATGAGGCCCTAATTTTTTTTATACAAATTTCCGGTCATTTCGAAATTTCATAATTTTATTGGATATTATATTTTATGTTTTGGCATGGTCCTTGTGGATTGCTACTGGTCGTGGAGATTTAACCGAAAACCCGGGCGGTTATGTTTCCACAAGTCGGGGGAACTGCACTGGGGTCATAGCCTCGCGCGAAATACGGGCTAAGCAGGGCACGAGCTTTATAAGAGGGTCTGCCCTCCCCCTGGGGTCGTTGTCATCGGTCAGAGGCAGTGGGAAGGTGCCCGCTGGAACAGAGTATGAAGACAGGCTATCGGAACACGTAAGTTAATTTTATTTATTTATTTTTTTATTTGGAAATGCCCCCTACCTTGAGACCGTACGGAGTGACGATACGAGACGTTTAAATGATCTAAATACTTGCTCTGTCGTTGTGAACAGTCCAGACGTCTGGAAAATAAAACTAGAGATTTAGTAGATTTTAAACATTGTTAGGTGATTTAAGTTTAATAGCAGTAACTGTACTTGTGTCGCAGAAATGGAAATGTGGTAATGATGATAAGTCGTACGTAGTTTTGTTTGTTTTCTTACTTGTCAATTCTAGTAAATGTTTTGTAAACGTTTCTTTGATTTTTCTTTTTGTATTAAATTATTTAAACGAATTCTTTAACTTTAATTTTATTGTTGATAACGAACCTATATTAAGGTTGTGTACCTCTCGTGAGTTCTCTACATCTGGAAGCTAAGCACGCCCCTTGTTACCCCCGTAACAATATTCACACTAATTTTGCGATGTGAGGCGTAATTATAATTCACAGAAGACCAACATAATTTCTTAACATTTTCAGATCATACAAGAAATTTCAAAGGCGTTCAGCAAATAAAGTAGGGATATACCAAACGCCGAAATTATACATCAAATGAACTTTACCTCTCATCACATGTCGTCTAAAATCCATTACATGATTCAGTCGCTACGATAGGAAATATATTTATGTAACTAAATAGATAACTATGGTGTAATGTTTGTCATTTGTATGAAAGTGAAGTATTCGTTTAGGAAACTTGTTTTATGACAGTCTAAAGAACTGTGGGTAATTTTTGTAAACATCCTATGAAAAGCGCGACAATCTTTCCACTAATATAGAAATAAACCTTTTACTCAAAAAATATATAAATTACAATGGTGCTAAATAGTGAAAAATTTTTTTTATAAATATTTATTAGAAATGAGCCGAATCTATACGCTATACGTAACGTAAAAAAAAATAGTGTAGCCGGAAAAAAAGTACCACAAATACGCTGACAATAACAGCAGTTCCCTACTAACATTGCATTACGGACTGTCAGCCAAATAGATTTGTTGCGACATTTGGATAATATGTACAAGTCATGATAAATTTACTGAGCTATAATTTAACACCAAACATGAAATAATCAAAGATACGCACAGCACAGTAAAATTATAAAATTATTTATATAAATACGCCAAGTTACATATTAAGTTAAGGTTAATGAAACATCACGTTACGCATAAATGTCACTATAAACAGCAACTCAGATTGGTAAAAGAATTATTAGTATAAGAAAATGCCTCAAGCCAGCAGTATTAGTGTTAGAAATGCATTTCACGAGATTCCTACAAATTAAGAAGTAGGCTACGTTTACACTGTAATTAACTATGTAGAATTTTTATTTAGTAAAATACCTCGAGTACATTAAATAATTTAATATAACAGTTACGGTATTCCTTCAGTAACTAGTTTCCGAGATAATATATACAATAAATCAAACTATTTGCTAAAATTTTGCCATTTAACCTTCAGAGATTGTACTGTATTTGAACATAAAAATACAGCAGAATTTACACGTACTTAAGACAAATGCTTTCAAATATTTTTATTTATTAACAGAAATACGATATTTTACTTAAATTGTAACCATGATTCGAAGGTTTTTTTAAGATACCTAAAATAATTTTACCCTTATTTTATGTATCCGAGGCTATTTGGCAGACAGCTTATTTTTTTAACATCACGTGATATTTTTCACTTAAAAGCCGCCGCTGAGTTCCTTATCTTTTATAACTTTATAACGCTCTTTGTGGTCTGAGATTCAGCCTCGTAATTACTGTTGACCCTCGTTCTGCGAGCTTTGTGGTCTGTTTCTTTGAGCAACGGCGCGGTCTTTGATCCGCATCCTTACAGATGGAACCAGACGGTGCTAGTCTCTCGGTTGGGTCTCTCTTCCAGCAAAGTCCTCGGCATGTCTTCCGCCTCCACAGTCGCAAGGAAAATTCATGCCAGTTGGAAAACTCCGAAAGCTCAGTACGTAAAACGTGTTGCCGCGTGTTATGACTTAACAATGTTCGCGAAACTCAGCTTTGGCCATGTTACAATGACGTCAGGTGAGCTCGCCTAATTAAATCCCTTAACAACTGCGACACTGCTCAAAACCAGTTACATACTCCTAAAGACGCTAAGCAAAGCGATTAAATGTGACAAGTTTTGAGGACTGGGGGGGGGGGAGCAACAGCTCAAAAGGGACAAAAAATCTGTACGAGAAAGACAACTATAGCAGCTACATTATCATTATTTTACACTAATAATACCGTTATAAAATTTGAAAGAAACATCTTGAAAAATTAATTTAAAAACAATACTTCTGGTCGTTTGTAACTATTTCTGTCTTGTAAGTTTTACAGTTATTGTTTATTGGCACTATAGTAAAATTTTTACAATTAATTTTTGAAAAAACAAAAGTAGTTACAGTACGAAATTAATTTTGTACAAAAAGACAGACTGCAGTGGCTGATTTCATTTTGAATCAAACGCTATATTAGTGAACATGACTACTTAAAAAATATTTACCAACTCAAAATGTGTCCGTTATTTTTGCAGTAGCTACCTGTTTTTCAACTTCTTTTGGAATTATTTTTGGACATGGAGCAAATATTATTAACTATCCAGCTGACAACGAAATCCTTTTGGCTGCTTACTTGTCTGTCTGAGTGAATTCTTCAGATTTCTGTCGCACAATATTTGCTGCAATTCCGTAAGCCCAAAATACTTCCTTGATTAGTTTTCAACTTCTTTGGAGGGTTCCGAACTAGTGCTTCTAATTCGCATGGTATTTAGTAGGCCTATAGAGATGTAGCAGCGATCGAAGTAGTGAGGTACATTAAACAAGCGCGTGTCAATGGCAAAACTGGCCAGCTTTGAAGCTGTGTGGACAGCTTAGCTATCCTGTGTGACAATACAGGCGCGGTGTTGTGTGTTGTTCCTCGGGCTATCTGATCACTAGCACGAGACAGACAATGGGATGATATCTGCTGACTAAATCCGCTGTTACTGCAGCGAGTCTAAACAGCAAACCTGTGCAATATTGGCTCAGGTGCTACGTGAATAAGCTGTTTGTATACTTGTGTACCCAATCTGAACCACTTGATTTCAATATGAATTTGGAGTATGAATCTCTTAAAAGTTCAACAACATAAATGCTGTATCGTCATAAAAAAATTAGTTTATCAAATGACAGTATGAAGGTGCTTTCAATAGAACTAATCAGGAATTTTATTAGCTTGCACTAAAACCTTGTTCGTTTGCCCTTGAACACTTTAGACTGAATTTGAAAGAAAAATTGCCAATTATGTGAGCTGTTCTTTTTAATCAAACAAAATTCCGTATGGTTTTTACAATTTATTTACGTAACCAGTAACGCCGTTCTTGTACATATTTTATAAAAGTACAGTCTGTATGTCTCTATAGCATTAAAAATGCTTATGAATAATACAAGTAGTTGTGTTGTGTATGTATAAAAACGCCATAGTTCTTAACAAAAAAAGTTCAAATTTAAAAACTATAACAAATGTTACGACGGTTATTCACGTGCGTGAAACTTGTGATTATAATAAGAATTATAACCAGGTATTCTTCATGTTAAATTATTTTTGGTAGTAAAGATGTTAGACGACAAAACGAGAACTTTCCAAGGCTGAAGAAATAGTAAGCTGTGGACGACAGAGAATTGACTTAATTGTGATATAACTCAGCGCCAAACATTTACAAATGCAAACATCAAATATAAAAAAAGCACTTGGAGGAAGACAGCTTGATATGAGTAAATAAACATTTGATGTAATTTTTCCCGAAATTATTGAAACCGTAGTAAACAAATTTGCATATTTTGACATATAATTTGGTTTAATATAAGTATATTATTATTTTTTAGGTCTGCTATTTTATAGCACATGATGACATTATTAACTCAAGATTTTTTCTCATTACAGGTTTTATACGTAGACTTTCATTAGTCAAGCTCCGATTTTCGTAGTAGTTCAATGGTGTAAATCTGTCATATTTCAAGACAGCAACATATGATAAATGAAAATTTCCATCTTATTAAAACAATGACCGATTGTAAATTTTAGTTAATTGGTACCTTTAGCAACGAAAGTAGGGTAATTAGTTTTCTGGGCAACTTCTTGTGGTGTTTCAGAACTCAGTTTAAGACACTATGCCAATGTCCGCTGCTATTGTACTCGTAGCATATGTTCTAGAGTTTCTGACGAGATACTTATAAGCCTCGTATGTTGTATTATTTTATTATGTGGGAAAAAATTCGTTGAAATATTAAACTAAATTATGTAACTTCTAAAGTAATTTTGTAATTTATTGACTTCCTGGAACAGCCCCTTGGAAATACAGGATGTTAGTACAGTAAATTATCTTATTATGTAAGGTTTTCAAGTTTATGTAACACAGCTCTGGATACAAGTCGAGAAAAAAAACCGTTCTCATAGCTTTAAATGTAGTCAGACACAAGAACACTTGAAAATGTCCGCCAAAAAAGTCTGAAAACAATTATAAAACGCGACAATTCACAAACAACCAACCGTATTAACTAATTTACAGTTAATATACGCTGGAACCTTAGATATTTTTGTTCCAAGTACAAACGCTTTCATCTTAAAATAAATTCCAAAGAAATTCGAAAGGCATAACCTCAACATCGTGACATTTATTTATGAAACATATTCTAATAAATCGTTTGAAAGTATATGCGGTGTACACTGTAACACAATACAAAAACAAAGTGCGATGAAATAATTAATTTACCAAATTTTATGAAAAAAAAATTTTGTCGTAAAGAACTCTTACACCTTGAAAATCTCAAAAGCATTTTGTTCTAGTTGAAGAACTTCCTTGAAATTAATTACTACATTTAATATTCTTTTACCTTCAACAGTTTTATGAACACCATTAAACCCTCCTCGTGGCTCTAAAATGCCAAGGAAAGTCGTTCTACAATGGATTTAGTTTTACTGCTGAATACTGGTCAATGAATTGTGTTATTATACGAGCCCACCCCGTAAAGACCATGCATTTTCCTTTTTCTATTGTAACTTCGACTTTAGTAAAATATAAATGATAAGTTTACGTAGAACACTTCAGGCTGTACAGTCACATATGTCTGATTACTCTAGACGACAGACACAAAAGTTTTCACGGTCCAGCTTCGTTTGGATTCTCGGTTGACACTACTGCCAACCGTTTGTAGAATTTTCAAGTATCGTTGACGACGCGTTATGTTGCGTTGCAGAGGAACTGGGCGTGCGTCACGTTCAACTTTGCAAGTAACTTTGCGAAGTTCGTCACATCCGGTGCGGTGTTGCGAACTTCGACATCTTAGCAAAACTCACGGGTCGATGGCGCGCTAACTACGCCAAAGAAATTAATTAAACTTTACCTCTGTTGAGTACGTCTGTGAGTCGTTGTCTACAGAACTTCAAAATTAGGATATTCGTATTTTATTTTATTTCTGGGACAAACAGTAATGGCCTCGTTGAAAAATATTATCGCGGGGCTAAGTGGTCTTGCCACCACGATTGACGTCTTCGCAGCTAGAGCACAAACTAGATAGTAATACAGGCGTGAAATTAGGTTTCTTATTGGTCTGGCTGCATAGTAGCAAGTATTTAACGTCGTGCGTTTTGTTACGTGTACTTATATTTGGTGACGCGCATTATCAGATACTTCAAACGTTAACGAAAGTCGTATAACCGACAGTGATAAGCACATAAATTTTCCTAATTTGAACAAACCTTAAATATGTTCTCATGAAGCAACTGTCCCAAAAGCTGAAATCAGTAATATCCACTTTTATCAGTAAATATTTCAGTATTATTATTAAACTTTTGAGTACAGTTAAAGTAAAAAGTAATAAGCCTACGCGTTAAATATTTTCCAAAAACATAAGAAAATTATTTGTGACTGAACTTAACAATAAATAAGCCTTAAATGTGTACAATATATTTGACAACGAAAAATTTCTACAGATTTTCAATGAGTGACACTAACAACGAAATCGTAATTCTGGTTTTAATTTATGGCATATGTTTGACGATTTTCTTCATAATAATTTGTTTTATGATATAAAATGTCAAGAACACATGTAATTTTTCACACGACACACATGCAGATGGTTTTGTTCTGTGTATCATTTTCAACAGAAAAATTCAAATCACGTCGTAATTCTCAGCCTTTCTCATCACTTTGCTCTTGTGTGTAACATTGATTGCAGCCCACAGATTTTTACCATAGCTGTTATAAGGTCAATACTAGAATTTATAGCTTGCGTTTCCGTAATATTTCCGTGTTATTTCTTAGTTCTTAAAAAGTTTCGGTACAAGAATACTATGCCTTAGCGTTATTCCTGCCTGGCAGCACTTTACCAACATAGAAAAAGGTTTAAAACTACACGATGTCTTTATAAGGAATTGTAATGTCATAACGTCTTCGTGTGTGCATGCCATGAATGATCTGGTGCAAATTAGTCCCGCAACGATTTCCCTTAAAATTGTTTTAGAGGAATGTAATTATAAAACGTTTAATAAGGCAAAGGGAGCAGATCTTTTGGCACAGTTTTACAAATAATTCTAGATATTCAATTCTTGAAGGTTATATTTTAGCTAAGTATTGATACTTTCGCATATTGCTAAGAGTATTTTTATCGCGCTTTTTTAAAAACCATGCTGACGATTTGCAAATAAGTGTAGTCGATACCAAGAAACACTCGAAAATATTATATCATAAATAGCGGTGACGGTATATCGCGAAAATATTTTGTATCAGTATACCCTTGAAATATTTATAGTTAATAACAACACGTATGATAGGGTGATGT
>PNEQ01111599.1:106296-153887 GCA_003012365.1 Medauroidea extradentata
GTGACCTTGAGGACTCCGAACCAATGGCGGACATGCGTAAAAACGCTCACGGACTCCTGCGCTACATCGTCAAATGTTCAAATGCTCACTCACTGGAGCAGCAGCCAATGAACAAATATAGCTGAGGACAGTGCACACAGGACTGTGGAGTCTAGCCTGCTGGGCGTTGAACCCGCGAAATTTCCGGGCCTCTAGTGATGTACGTTTGCCAGGATGTAGCTGTCTGCAGACCAACAACAGACATCAAATATTATAATAGTGGGATTACTATTGGCTCAGTCAAATAGGGCAACAGCTTCACATATAGGAAAAAGGCAATGAGCTTTTGATAAGCTGAACGTATGTTGAAACCAATCAAATAGTCAAATTTTCCTGCGATAAGCCATACATAGGGCTAGGAAAAATTAGCGAGTTCATTGACCTGCATGCTAGAATCCAATGTCCTATGCATACTCAAGCCCCGTCTATTCGTTCATTGTCTGCTGTCTGAATGAGTAGCAGGTAATGGACAAATGGTAGGGCTTCGGTATACATAGGATAATGGATTCTAGCATGTTGGTCGTTGAACGCGCGAAATATATCTAGCCCTAGCCATACATACCTTGCTATAACTAGAGATGACGGTATATCGCGAATAATTTTTGTGCCAACATACCCTTGAAAACACTCTTGTTTCTTGTGACATGTATGATCGGGTGATATACGTCTGACACTGCGGAACTGTCTGTAGGTTATTAACCGGCACCAACTATTTCAACAGCGGAATTCTTATTGGCTCAGGAACAATGGAAAATAGCGGGAAAGTGAACTGTCTGCTAGGCTCCAACATGCTGTGTATAATACTGAAGATTTAGTAATGATATCTGAAGCTCTGCTTCTCCCGCCAAGAGATCCAGTTAGAGCTATGCACTTTAAACACAGAACCTGAGTGATTTGTCCCAAAATAGTTTACACTTGTCACAAACTGCGTCATCCAATAACAGTAGGGATTGAAGACTATACTGACATTATTATCGCTATTTACCAGTGTCTCAACAAATACGTTCAAGATACTGAGCTGGCGTGCAGTCACTCAAGCTGTCGGCTATGAAAATAAGTAAAGAAAGTCTGATAAAGACTTCACTCGATAATCCCGCCATTTTACATCGTAAAATATAGATAAAGGAGCAATACGTGTACTTATTACACTTAAAATGTGTTGCGAAAAAATGTTCCTGCTCACAAGTTTGCGATACTACTTAGTTTCGTTGCATTCAGAACTATATTCAATGTTAATATATCTAATCTAACAGGAAATCTTTCAGAAATAACACTGGTATACATATGAAACTCAAAATAGTTGCTCACTCCGCACACTGTTTACCAATCGAGGCAGTCGGCGTACGTCAGTGCTACGAGGAGTTTCTTCGTTTGCTAATCTTAGATGTTTTTTCGGGTATTAATCACGCAGTAGCCCTAGCAATTGTGGAGAGCATAGGTATAAGTCCCTTTTTCTGCTATGCTAAATACTGCTCTACTGCATGCGTTAAGTCCATGCTCTTTTGTTTATATAATTTTTAGATTAATTAATTATTTGCGCCTAAAAGAGAGCAGATAACAAAAATCTGTCTGGCCGTTTTGTTTAAAATCATCTCTCGATGTTGACTGATTTTTTTTTCAAGGCAGTTCATGGTATTATTTTATCTAATTAGGTAATTAATTGAATTCTGGTTAATAGACTTTTAGTCGAAATCGCATTATTTCTTTGTTTTGAAAAAATCAGATATCGCGGCAAAAACCATTTTAAACAAAACCGCCAAGCACATTTTTTATGTCTGCTCTCGTTTAAGCTTAGAAAAATAATTATTGCAAAACAGTAGAAACGAGAGAGTATGTCCAGGTGGATTCACAATCCCCTAACGAGGCAGACGCGACAACCCCGACGAGCCCTGACGCAACGAAACCTGAGCAGCGACCAATAAAAAGCAAGCATCAGTCCGACAAAATTACTGCCCTGACAGCCCGACGAAAGTAGATTCTGTTTCTAATTTTCGCAGTGTCGGGCCTTGCAGGGAAAGGAATCGCAACATTACAAAACGAAATTTACTTGAAACTGAATATAGTTGATATGTTTCCTTCCATAAAATAGTTTTATTTGCAATAGCACTTCGAAAACAGATCAACTTCACCGAATGTACCAAGGCTTCAGTTAATTTTTGCGCCAGGTACTCATTGCTTGTTTATAAACAAAGCAACGAGATTTGCGAATAGGTAATAAATTACTACTATTTATCTTAATGTATTTTCATTTCTGTGAAGAACATTATGCATTATGTTTGAGTTGCCTTTTATTTCGTGACAATTTTTTTATTTTTTTTTTTTTTTTACAATTTCATTCGCGCTTTTATGAAACCGTTGATTAAAATAATACCTGAAATAAAATATGTCGGCTTCTAAAACTTAGTACTGCCGACGGCCATACCACGACGAGCCGCACGTCGGCACGTCGGAGCACTGTGAACACTACCAGAATCGTCGTGAAGAAACTGAAAATAAAAATTTTAAAAATTCAATAATTTTTTTTAATATAAATAATTTTTATTCTTTACTTTTATGAGCATGACATTATAGCCTGCGATGTCTTTATTTACTGTGATTTTCTTTTAGTTTGGTATGTCAGTTGGTTTTAGTAAAGTCGTTAAAACGGAAACATGCAAACTATGACTTTAACAAGCCATTACGCGAAAACTATGAGAGATAAAAAAATTTCATAAGAGCCAAATTTAGTCACATTTTCTGTCTAAAATAAGGAAAAAAATCTGGTACAAATAAAAATAAAAAAAAATAGTGATGAAAATTGCGATAGACCTCTCCCTTGAAGTGCTGTTGTGTAGACCTCGTCGGAGCATTGTGAATCCACCTTTATTCTCTTCCATTTTAGCAAGTTATCGTGTAGCGCCAGACCATATTTGCACTGCCTTCTTTACAACTGTTAACGAGCTTCGTACTTCTGCCACCACTGTAAGAGAGCCCCTAACAGGATTACACGGTTTTCTGTGCGTTTAAATACACTGTCATAAATTCCACCTTTAATGTTCTTTCTTTCCGGTGCTTCTGTGTTTCCGTTTGCTCGTAACTATAATTTCTGCAGTAGCGTCTCATAAAACTTGCAAATTTTTCTGCGAACGTCGTCGTCAGGTATGTTCTTTAATGGGGCTCAACGCATTCGGATTTGCATAATTATCTGGACGTAAAGGAAAGAATTTAAAATTCCACTTGCGAGCTCGTCAGCTCATCGGTTTTTGTAAAAATTACACTTTTTCATAAGTCCTACGTTTAGTTACGTTCAGAAGCCAAGCTTTATGTTGGGGCGGCAGTATATCATAATATAAATTAAAACGTTGCGGGAAATTCATACTCACATTAACTCGATTGTCATTGTTAATTAGCTATCTAAATTTAATTATTTACGCTATGTAACTATAAACAATACTCAAATGCTGTTGTATTATTGTAACGAAATAAATTACGGCCAAACTCTATTAAGACTTAGTTCAAATTTAAATATTTTCGTTTGAAACTCTTATGCGAATTCACATTCTTATTTAAAGGGCAAATGCATTCACATTTGGTTTATATTTACCTCATATATTATTGTAGATTACTCTTATTGATTGTGAGACATGCTGCACTAGCAGTCCATTTCAAACTTTCATGAAAATTCTATATTCGAAGTTTAACGTCATTGGCATTTTAAAACGATTTTCAAGTGCAGCATTATGGTCTTGCCTTGGCTACGCAACTAGGAATAATTTTGCAGTATACAGTTCCTGTACTTTTAACTGATGTGTAATTCAAAATACTTATGTTTATACAATGCGTGAAGTTACTTGATTTTACAACACTTTTATAAGATAGCAATAATTGTAAAATAATTCGGATAATTTTGTAATATGGGGCATTGAATATTGTGTATTGTCGTTTATCATCATTACTATGCAAATAAACCCTTAGAAAAAGTTTTAAGGGGATGTGTCAAGGTTTATATTATTGAGTCACTCGATTTTGATTAGCGGTTGACGTTCTGAACCTCTAACACTAATCCCAGTCAGTCTAATAAAATGCTATGGTTCCTTATTATAAATTGATATTTCGACCTTCAATCTTGCACTGTGGATATGTGTGTGTTCATGTTTTCAATTACTAAGATGTTATAAGTAATACACTTGAAATAATCGCAGATATTTTAGTTGTTAAAAAGGGTTGATGTAAACAGCATTAAGTCAGAGGGTACCTGTCACTGCACCTGACAAACTACATGCCGATCTCATTTAGAACGATTAACTTTTTTTTATGATATAAGTAAAATTAAATGTCCACATGAATTAATTAAAATTCTAACTTCGAGCCGTGTTAAATAATTTATTTATAGCTTAATTACTGTCATGTTAAAAATAATTAACTAACAGTATTATTTGCAATTTTAAAGGTATATTTCTGGTATGAAAGCTGAAACATTTTACGAAAATCTTTTTTTCAAATTGCTCCATAGTTATATCAATTAATCTGAAAGTAAGTAAGAAAATGTCTGTGATTTTGAGAATATTATTTTAACATTTTATTTTTGTGTTTCATGTAAACTTTTTTGTCTTGTACAATTTGACTCAGGTGTATGTTCTTACATAGTTATTTAGTTTACGTTTTATGTAAATCTATCATGATTATTTTTACTGAAATGTTTGACCTTTTATAATTAGTCCTATTTTTTAAAACAAAATTACTAATATTTTCTGGCATACGACAGTAATAAAATGTATGAAGAAGTAGCTTTAAGAATGTGTTCTGGCAAAATGTTTTTTTTTTTTATTTTCAAAAGCATTTATAATAAAAATAATATTCATATTTTTAATAAAGATTCCGTTAATATAACGAATAAAATACAACATATATTGCAATCGATTATCAGTGTTACAAAATATAATTTCCTTCTTTCATATACAATATACATTTTACACATCTGAGGGTATTTACAGTGTCAGTACTATTTATTTATTACGTACGCAAGTACTAAAGTCGAGTGCAATGTTCGCCTTCTACAATGCACAATAATTAGGATATCTGGGAAACTGTACGTTTTTTGACAAAGGTTCCTATACAGTCCGTTGTCAGCTTGGCTCCTTTACAAGTTTTGGACCTGTGCAGTATGAATTTAGGTACTTCTTGCACATAATTGTTAAACATGTATGAAGTGTATGCATTAATTGTTTCTGTATTATTAAAATATATTTAATATCAAATATCATTTAAATAGATATATACATGATATATCGTCTTTATTTAAATATATAAAGTAAGTGAATAAAAAGGTCACCATACTGACATCTTCTGTTTACCTAAACTTCATTGGTATTGCAATGAGATTTGAAAAAAAAAAAACATTTTGATACAGGAATGCAGGCATGCTGACGCACGAGAAAATTTTTGACGTAGCTAAACATCTTGCATCTTGTGTATGAATGTTTAATGAACTGCGGAAAAAATTATTAATGTATTTGTAATTTTACGGCAGTTTGTAGGTTTGGGTTATCCTTGTATTTATAGCTTTGCCAAATCAACTTTCCAGCTATTATATGCTACTGTGCGTACTTTGGTTCTTACGGCTTTTGCGAATATTCCATTGATATTTCTGTCGCTCCGCAACTTGTAATGTTGAAGTAATTCACTTTTTTCGGTTCTGTAACAATGTGTTTACAATTTTGTGAGTTATTTGTCTGTAGTGCATACACAACACTTACTGGAAGCTTCACACTAGTAACATATATTTTAAATAGTTATAATATTATTTCTCATTTCTCATCGTGTTCAGTTTTAAATTTTGCAATCATTGGCTGCGTATATTTTCAACTGGTGCTTGGTATTATCAAAAGTCTACATTGACATATATGAAATGAAATATATAACAGCTAAGTTTATAAAATGTTATTCGGTAGCGGGGATACTATTGTCGCGCCGTTAAATAGACACAATAATTTCTCATGCTGCATTCATGAACGTGCGAAACGAAAAAATAACGTTATGTTAAGGTATGAATCAGAATATTTTACATTTAATTCAAGCAAAAATCCTCGGAGATTTCAAATACAGTAAATGTGGCTCTTTCTATACGGGCACAATTCAACACATAACAGTTGTCGTGGTGTATTCGCTCCACTAGTTTCTTACATGTAACAAGATCTCTAATCGCTTGTGAAGCCCTTGTTGGTTGGCGTTCACTCACGAAGCCCCAGGTTAACTTCAATTTTCGCGACCCTTACTCGGTAATACGTGGTGACCGAAGTATAGATCGCTCGGGATAAAGTGAGCACTAAAAATTTAACCTTTGAAAAATATCACTAGCCATTACTGCATATAAGTCTACGTTAACTCTAGTTACCTTAATGCTTATATGGTTGGCAGCGAAATTACACAGTATAATTCCGTTTATTATTTCTCTATAAAAAATACTACTGAAACAAAATCAACTGCAATCGACATAATTATATTTTATATAATTAACAAACATTTTTTATCAAACTGTATCTATTCATATTGACTGCTTATTTTATCTTGCAGGCACAAACGTCAAGTGACGTGTCCAGGGAGGTTATATATTTCCCGTCGTTAGCCGTTACGAGCGGAAAATACGAATTGGCTGAAAATATAACTTTTAGCAGGGCTTTTTTGACTGTTCACTTCATCCCGAACCGCCTATAAACAACTCGTCCGTCTGTTTACCTCAAAAAGGATGATTTTTATTTTGCATAGTAGTATTCTGGCTGCCAGTATAGTTGTAAATTGTAATACCGAAAAAAAAAAACACTGTCATTATTGTCAAAAAATTTTACTTCGTCAGATACTTTCCACCTCTTAGCCAGCGGACATTAATTCTGCCGGGTTGATGACATCCTGTCACGGGTATATTTTCACTCGATCCATGGCCACTTACGGTTGTTGAGCTCCTGATGAATCCTGCTCATGCGGCCGTATCGAATACGGGTCGCTCTGGAACAAATGGTCTGACCATTCGCCTCCCACCTAAGCTATCCGGGTTCGATTCTCGTCGGAATCGTCCCCGATGATGCCGCTGGTCGGAGGGTTTTCTCGGGGATCTCCCGCTTTCCTCGCATTTCATTATGGCGCTGTTCCATTCTCATCTCATGTCACCCCTCATCAGCGCTAAAGACCTCGATGTTGACCACTGACCAAAATATCTCACTCTTATCGAATACTTCTTGGCGTCTATGTTTCACCAGAATAAATCATTCTGCGAAATTTGTAGGGACTTACAAAGCTGGCGTTATTATTTTACTAAAGGTTAGACTTCACTGCTTTGTTCATACGTGAGCACAATCTTTGATTCCGCAGGCAACGAGCCTATGTGGAATTTACGTGTGTGATCTCTCAACAGGAGGTTCGCCACTTTACCGTAGAACTTTTTTGTTGCTGGTCAGGTGCGTCCTAAACCGCGTACCACGACATTGTCGTTCAGCAAATCTTGCATATGTCCCTGTACAGGAGTAGCAAAAATAAGGTCTACCCAGTCTCGTTACCAATGCTTATTTCAATTCCCCCCACCCCCACCCGGAAAGAGAGTCGAGGGGAGAGGAAAAAGTTCACCGAAACATGGGCCAGGATATTACTTCATAAGCCGACCAGTGTACGAAAATTGCAGGTCCTGCCTTCTCCCTTTTAACCGTCACATTTACATTTACCACAGCTTCCTACTTAGAGTTTGTTTCACCCGAGACATTTACAGCTACCGTGCCGAGACATAAAAGTACATAACCAACAAGCCTCTAGTATCGTCCAGCCTTTTTTTATTTGTAACTGTGTTCTCGTTAACAGTGACCTTTCTCGCTGTACAAAATTACTTGTCTTTCTTGTCTTCCTGAGTGTAAAATATTTCATTAAAAAATATTTAGTCTCGTTTAGGAAGCAGAAAATAACATGAATTTTTTTCATGCCTCTGGATATCGCTGTCATCTGTTCTCTAACGAGACACGATAGCAGAGTTGGCGAATCTATTTTCCGTTGGTCGACATCAAACCCACTACAAACTTGGTTATTATATTTAAACGCGAAAACATTATGCAAGATGAATATAAAAATTTTTTTGTATCTAAAGATTTGTTTTTTTTATATATATTTCGCAAGATATTAAGGTAAGTGGGCTTTAAATCTCGTAGACATCGAGGTCATTATAGATAGAGACGCACACAACTTGGTACAATGACAGGATATAGGAGAGGAGTCAGCCATGGTCTTTGTTATAGAAACATCCTAACATTCGCTTGGTGCGATTTTGGGAAGCCATGGAAAAACCGAAAGCAGGATGACCGTAGCCGGGAATCAAACCCGGGTCCTCCCGAATGAGTCCGTGTTACCATTGCGCCACCTCGCTCGGCTTATTTCATAAGATAAAGCCATGTAATTTTTTTTCGTCATACGTAAAAAACAACAGAAATTAATCCGCCAAATGTAACGCATAGTGAAAACTTTAGTAGGTCAGATTCATATCTGCGATTTAAATTGCTAAGACGGTTCCAACACCACAACCATAATGATTTTATGTTTACTAAATGTTTCTTCAATTAACGTTCTTCCAATTCGGTTCGAACATGGTATGCTGTATGCATCAAAAACCAACAGCACACAAACTATTTACCAAGTTCATTTCTCGTTTTGTAAGATACAGTACACACATTATAAATAACAGCTTTATTATCATATCGGGCAAAAGTCGACGTTATCTAACCAAAACACAGTAGATTATCAAACGACTATTAATATGGCTGAGCACATACACTTATTTTAAAAACTGGTCCTGTGAACCAAAATCTCACTTATGTGTATTAAAGAAAAAATAAATTTTAATCATACGTTCATGCAAACAAAAGCAAAGTAAAATACAAAAAAAGTTTCAGAACATATAACACATTATCTACCGTGTGGTCATCTCGATGTCAGAAAAACAAACCGTAACATGTACTTTGAAAACATAAGTTTTTTTAATTCGATCAGTTTCATAAATTATGTATGAACTTTAAAATATTATTTTTTTTTTGTTTGTAAAATTAAAATACTTTTAACGTAAATAAATTCTTACTCTAAAACGGCTGTCCACAATTTTTTAAACGTCTTGCAAACCGTTAATTATGAATTTTAACAAAAAGTACTATTTTTCGGTTTTCATCATATTAAAAAATATCGCAAGCAATATATTTTAATTCATTTATACTTTCATGTTTTCTCTGTTTGTAGAATCAGACTACGCATTCATAGAAAAATAAGTAAACTATTATCATCATACACAAGATAAACTCACTTTTATGTTTGACAGATTTAAATAACATAAAACTTCTTAACCAACGGTAAGGTTTGTGGTTTCTGGCTACATTCAACAACAAATGTCGAAAAATTAAGTATCAGTGTACTAATAAATGAACGAAAATAGAAAGTAAATGTAAAATTGGTATCTACTTAAATCGCATCACGTGAGAAATTCGTTCGGTAAATTTCTTCATAAAGTAAACCTTGAAACTAAAAATAATTAAGAATATTGTTCACGCAATTGAAGAGGGCAGGATGTCACAACCCCGAGAGAAGACTTCAGACTGGACGTCATGGAATGAAGTCTTATGATGGAGAAGCAACGGAATACGAACGCTCTTCCAAGAGGTAATGGAGAAAAATGGTGTTAAACATATTGTTATTTTATTCGAGCTCACTAGTAAAGGTTTTAAAGATTGACTTTTAGACATAATATACTATTTTTAATCCTTCAGAGTTCAGATGCCAGAATTTTCCTTATAAGGACTTGGCTTAACATACATAGTTAATATAAGTTTTGTGGGGATCCGGGGAGAATATCGGGAGAATAACAGCCTCCAATGCTTCATTTTGCTTTCCCAGTAAAATATAATATTACTTTTAATTAAATACCTTAATATCTACCCTGCGTTGTAGGAATAACTGTAGCAATAATTTTTCCGAAAGAACATACGCATGCGTACTATTTCTTTGAAACGTTTAGACTACCGATATTTCACTGTTAGACCTGAAAATTTAATATTTCTAAAATTATTTATTTTGTAAAAGTACAGAAAACTGCTACGTCACATTCTAATAGAACATTTTCTCACAATTTTCAAAACTCCTGTCAAATCTGAATTTAAACTGAGCCTTGTATTCAAATTGCATCATCACAGATTTAAAAATTGTGTTTCAAATAAATATTTCAGTCCATTCAAACCCCTCGTTATTTTCCGTCTTGACGCGATGTTTAATTTTGTAACAACGAAACAGTTGAATTTGTCGTTTAAAATGTTTTTTTACTGGCCTGAGCTTTATAAATGTGAACTCCAGCAGTTTTCGCATTCAACTTCATGACTGAATTATGTAATTATACAGACACATTCTCAAATCTGCCCAGCCGCACATAACCGGTAGTCCATTGCAGATATCGTTTCAAAACGAACACTATCGAAGAGTGAACATTGAACTACCACCTTTACTATAACACTAGGATACTATTGGCGAGTACCGGTAAGTCTATTATTTTTATCTCCTATATCCGCATGGCTACTTACCGTAACAGAAAAGTTATTAAAACAGCAGTTTGTCTTTATTTTTACTTTTGAAATACAAATTTTCGAAACGTGATTTCAAAAAATTTCCTACTTCACACAGTTAATGCCAAATTGTCAAGAATGGCTAGCTATAATATACACAAACACGGCAACATTTGTGTATATTTCCGAGCAATTTATTTATATTTTTTAATATTTTCAAAACATTTCTTGCAAGTTTTAAAATTTTTTAGATTCACTTCTGGTTTGATAATCCAAGTTCCTAATTTTTTTTCTTTAAAACTACGCATTTTTTTTTTTGTGAAATTTGAAAACTTTTGTAAACTGTAACAATTTCGTATAAACTGTTATTAATTATGTTTTACCCCTTTAGTTACAGTAGGTATATAAAATATATCTCGACAAATAAAAATTATTTGCAAAAGTGTATGTGGATACTGAAAAATCTTTAGGTATTTATTTTAGAACAATTTGCTTGCAAGAGTACAAAATATTTCTACTCAGCACAATGTCGAACTTTAAGAATAACGAATTTCATAAAACATAAGTGAAAACTTTATCTTCCATTGTACATGTTGTAAATAGGTACTTCTGAAAAGTTGTGTGCTCCATTTTACAATATTGCTGCTTGCCAGTACAATTTTAACATTCCAGGAAATCCAAATAAACTTATAAACGTTTACAAATGTGCATGAGATAATGACGTAATGTGTATTTACTGTTGTGAAAGATACTAAGACTATTACGTTCAATGAATAGACCACTGGAGTGGCAACACTGTTCAAATCGCATTGGTGAAAGCATTCACATTTAAATAAGCTACTTACAACGTACATTAGTAACCAATGACATGACATAATGCGAAGGTAAAGTTACATTATCTGCAACAGTTTTGAAAGAAATTTGCTTACATTAATTTTCACAAGCTGTCGAGCGCCTTCCATTCCAATAAACTGATATGAATTTACTGATAAAGATGAAGGTATATAATATTTACGCATTATTTCATTTGATTTAAACATGCCAAAAAATATGAGGAATCATTCGTCATATTTTGACAGACGCCGAAGAAAAATATTTTGTGAGAAAAAAGGCAATAATCTCCCCCCCCCCTTCCCCTCGAAAAATATTCTGAATCTTAAAATCACTTGACCATGTCAGAAAACAAACATCGTTTTTTTTTTTTACTTTGGGATATTTTCAAAACAAGAAATAAAACAAATTTTCACTTGGGTACTAACAAAATTCGTGCCAGTAGCCCATTAGTTTAAGTACAGGAAAATTTGTCTAAATAAAATATCCCGAAAGTACGAATTTAATAAACAAGATGATAATTTGAAACAAAAATTACGTGTAAGAAAAAAATATCTGTATAATTCAAATGAATATTCCGATAACAGTCATACTTGTAAAAATAAGCAGTAAGTTCAATCAACATAAGCTCACCGTTCATAATTTATACACTATACATGCAATTCACTCCGTATGCCTCCTCACAAAAAATTATCTCAGAAAATAAAATCAGCATAATCTAATTTAAGACATAGGTCACATTACATAATTTATTTATGGTTATATTCTGTGTCCGTGTTAATCCCTTCAACTGGAAAAGTTAGAATCGTCTCACTGATGGTTTATTTGACTTAACAAACTTCCTTTCTAATCATAAATCCTAGACAATTATTTACTTTACCAGTTTTCATTTTCTGTTTTATTCTCATTACATTACATTACAAGATAACAACGCAATATTACGAAAAAAAGATCTCATACTATGACACATGAAGGGCAATGGGTGTTGAATGACGTAAAATGGATGATAGGAGGTTATGGATGATAAATAGACGAATACGATAGTGATGATAATATCGTCAGATCTTTGCTATACATGATTTGAAGTCGTTGCTAAGTAACATTCCAAGGGACCAGCTCCCTCCAAGTAATTTTCCAACGGTTTAACTTAGCGTGGAAACTGAAGGCATACTGGTGTTAAAGTCCCAAAGCGGTATCAGTGAGTCTACTGTTTTCGGATATGGTCATAGTTTTCTTCAAGACCGAAACCAATCACGCTCATACACACTTCCAAGTAAAGATAATATTCGTCGTTGAAAGTGTGGCGATTATAACGATACGTTATTTGACCTTGAACCTAACACACAGCTAACGCAGTAGTTTTTTTTTTTTACGTTAGGCATGCATTACTAAACCGTCTCCGGTTGGGTGGTTCCTGAATTAAGATTTTAAGCAATTTATAGAAACGATTCCCTTATAATATTCATCAAAGTGGTAATTTTTCAATTATTCACTTCAGCCAGGTTTGGCTCCTTTCAATAACATTTGCCATATTTTTCTGTGAATAAATCAGCATGGAATAGACACAATCAGACTACATTTTGTGTTCATCCAGAATAGAAAGTAATTAATTAGTGACCGTTGGTACATAATATCTGTAAACATTAATACCTCAAAATAATACCTAGAACAATGTGTCGTTATTAGCAACCATAGATTATTCACATATATTTTAATGCATTTATTCTTTACCTTTGATATAGTTATCACGCCATCTCGTTTAGTGATGTTCTGCTGGGTCGATCATGCCTGCAACAGTGACGGTCAGCTTATGGCCATGGTCTTCCGTTTATTTCAAACAATTACAAATAACTCGAATATCATTTAACTAAATGCTTTGAAAACATTTGAGACTGTTTACAATCATATGATACACAATTTTGCCAGAGCTTTTTTAAATAATGTACCGTTTGCTAGCAAAAATTATTTTGCATCATTTTGGCTTATTTTGACCACAAAATATTTAATATTTCAGGGGCACAATTTTAAAAATCCGTTTGGTGTATTGCAACAGAAAAATTCAGATACAAACGATGATAAATAAGTCTTAAAACTGTAAGAATTTACTTTTTATATATGTATTAATTTTCGTTAAAAAAATATATTTTCTAAATCACTGAAAAACTAAAGAGTGAGGCCTTATACAAAGATAGATAAGTATATCATCCTGCACACTGAAGTGAAACAAATGTCCACATGCGTTTAAAAACGGAAAATTTTCTTAATTTACACATTCCAAATTCCGTTGTGCGCAGTATAATTCGTAGCAGTCGTATTAAGTATTGCAAATTCTGTACACTTCCTACAATTTCCCAGAAAATAAGAATATTGCAGACTAACTGTTGTCACTGTCGCTGAAATAAATTGTTCGGCTCTAATTGTTACAGTACATTAAATCATCTAGAAAAAGGTATTTTAAAGACAAATCTATCCTGCTTCCGATTTGTACTAGAATCTGATTTCATTTCATTATTTTCATGGAAAACAACTCTTCCTTTATGTGCATAAACCTTGTAAATATAATCGTGCAAGGTTGATAATCTTGTGCAGCAGTATTGCCACTACTCTTACTCAATAGAGAGTTTTGGCGTTCTCGGATCAATTTACTCTTTAATGATTGTCTTACGTTTTATTGCTTAGTTCGAGCAAACATGAGGCCTGGAAAGACTCCTTACCAATATTAGTTCGATGGTTACTTCCAGGAATGAGAGTCGAGGGTAGATGATTAATGTTTACAGAAACATGGGCCAGGATATTACTTCAAAATGCCGACCAGCGTACGAAAATTGCAGGACCTGTTTTCTCTCTCTAACACCACACTTCCATTTACCACAGCTTCCTACTTCACGCTTGATTCAAAAGAGCCATTTACAGCTAGAGTACCGAAATATATAAAGTCTCTGAAACATTACAGGGTTACTTTTTTTTATGAATGCGTTCTCGCTCACAATCTCCTCTCTCGTAGTACAAAACCATTTGCACTTTTAGATGCGTGTCACTAATTAATAAGGCGCCCAGAGTATTACAGCATTCGTACACACAGCACTTTATTGGCGCGCAGTGATTTTGTGATATTCTTATTTCTGTGGAATTTTAGTCCGTAACCCCTTCAAAATTATTTCTTGGAAGTTTAACGTTAGTAAAACAAATCATATTATTTTCGGTTTTACTCTATTTTCACAGTTACAACAGTCAGAAAAGGCAGTTTTCAACCATTTTGCAAGGCTCATAAAGATAAAATGGTCCGTTTTTCTTACATTCGGCAACGCGAACGAATGTTGCCGTGTTGCCGAATAAACCCCACAACGAAACAAAAAGCAAAGAAAAATACCAGTACTATCTATTGTCAACAAGCTTACTACATTCTTCCGGAAAGTAAGTAGTCGCATCATCAAACACATGAAAAGTGAAATAAAAAATGTATGACAAAAACATGGAAAATTAATTTCAGAATGGAATAAGACGTTGTACAAAGAAGACAAAACAAAATAACAATGCAGTAAACAACAAAATGGTGTATGAAAACTAGCGACAAAATGGACGAGGACAAAAGTGATCACACAAATGGCACAAATGGTCGTGTTTCGTACATAAAACCCTTGTTTTTTTTTTCCAGACGTCACATTGTCTGCTGGACTTTCTCAGTCTGTATTTGTGCCTGAATCAGGTAACAGATCTCCATTCTGAAACGTCGCATCTGTAGTCGTCGAAGAAGGCCTGAAACTTTTCGTCTGTTTTCTCTGTGTTGTGTTGTCTGTGTAAAAAAAAAAAAAAAAACAAGATCGTTTGACAAACGTTATTCAATTGTGAAATTTTTTATGCTTTCAACCAAACCGTATTCTACGCCCTGATTTTGCAAATTGTTTTTAAACAAATCTGAGGCAGCTGGAACAGAAAAACTTATGCAAGATAACATTGAATGTTCAACTTTAAGGGCGCGGTCTACGGCAATTTTCATCGTCCTATTTTAATTTTTATATTTGTACCAGATATTCTTTTGTTATTTTAAACATAAATGTTGTTCTAATGCAATTTTTTTATCTTACATAGTTTTTGCACAATGACTCATAAAATTCAAAATTTTCATGTTACCGTTTTATGTACACCACTAAAACCAAGAGCCATAACAAAATTTAAAAAAATAATACAGTGAATAACGGTGTTGTAAATTACAAGGACTTCTGTACAAACTTTAAAATAAAAATATTTTGTATTAAAAAAATTGTTGAAATGTAAAATTAAAGTTTAAAAAATTCAAAAAGTTTTTTTACAACTACAATTATCTTTTAATTTTTTTTGTTTTGTTTTTATAGGTGATAACTCGTAGCCTACAATATCGTTATTAACTATAAAATTAAAATGTTGGTATGGCAGTTGGTTTCAGTGACGTACATAAAACCGTAACGTGCAAAATTTGACTCATATGAATCTTTATGCAAAAACCATGGATGATGAAAAAAAATTTTTAAGAGCAAAATTTGGTCACAATTTATGTCTAAATAAGAAAATAAATATCTGGTACAAATATAAAAAAATACGACGGTGAAAATTGCTGTCTATGGGGTCCACCCACCCAGAAGTGGCGGTAACTGAGGTTCTTTTCCAACGCCTCCGATTTGAAGGCAACGATTCCGCTCTAACAACGCACTTGGTGACGCCTACGAGGAGCTACGAGGCGGAATAAGGAGGTCGGGGAAAGAGAGTGAGTGATAAATAGGGACTAAGAGAGAAGGAGAGAGACGGAGGGAGGTATTGTGGTATTCCAGGCAGCGCTCTGGCTGCCATTTCACGCGACAAAAGGTGGAGTCGCTCGATAACGGGGCGACATCACCGTGTTTTAAAAGTTCAACCAGGGGCCCCTGACCCCGTCACCTGCATAATAAGGGGGTTGGGGAGGGTTGTTCTTCCGGGGGTGGGAATAAAGGGGAGAAAGTCCACGCGCAGCCAACCGCGAGCAACCCAGAACACTCCTACGTGATTTATTCCGCCTGACTCACAACAATACAAAATACATCGTTTTGCAGCAATAAATTCTTCATCTCACATTTATTCCTAATATTACATAAGAAATTGCAGGCATTACCACTGATGACTTTATGTCATGTGAAGTTTTTGCAACCTACAATTTTCTTAAAATACCATTACGATTACCATACTTTAGTTTTTTTTTTTTTTTTACGTTCTTGTAATAAAGACCTACTCATAACATAATTTATACTCAAATAAATTCGCTATTACAAACTTAAAGGCGTGAAAATTATTTGAGTGTAAAACAAATGATTATAAAGATTAATTAGGATATTTAGGCAGTTTTTATAACCTTCAAAGCACTTCCCCGAGTACTATTAAAGTGGTTAAAAATTAAATAATGACAATAATTTTATCGTTGTTAAATAGTGTCAGTTTGTGTCACTGGTAAATCACAAAAACACGGCAGTTTTTAATTAACATTTCATTTTGAGAAGAAAAACTATTAGAAGTAATATCTCTTAAACTGAAATGCATTTCGTACAGTTATAAATTGTGACAAAACCATATGGTCAACGCTACGATTTATTATATTTAATAGTCATCAATGTCAACCATCATAAATCCATATATAGTATTAACTGTCTTGCGAACACTCGTTCTCCTCGCCATGATATCAGGATCACATTGAAATAGTTTTCATTAAGGTACCATTACTATGCCAAGTTTTATACAGAAAAATAAGAAATTGTACATATTGAGTCTTTGTGAAAACTGGAGAAAGGAGCAGGTGCAGAGAGTGCCTGGGGCCTCACCCCGCCCCCGCTCGAACCATCCCCTAGCTAAACAAGAGGGGAGGGGATCCAGCAAATAGTTTTGTAAGTTGTCATTGTATTGCAGATATTTAATAATTAAGAAATCATAAATGTTAACAGGTAAAGGAAGCATTTTATGTAATTGGATGTAAACATCAAATAGAAATTAAGCATTATTCAATAAATACTGTTCTGGCCGGAACTGTTGTCCTCGAGAGGCGAGCCATTGGTTGAAAGCTGACTTCTGATTGGCCCAAAACGAACCGGAGCTTGCGGGCCAAGTGACGAGGGGTTTTGGCGCGTATCGGGAGAGACGCGAGTCGCGGGAACGGGTTAGGAGGTAGACGTCGATGAGCCGCGAAGGACGGCGCACGGGGTTGCTGTCGGCGGGCGTCGATATGGGCGTAGGGACGCCATTAAGATTTCGCCATGTCAGAAGATACGTAGGGTCGAGGCACCTATGATTGGTAATTGTAGAGACATTGTAAGACGAGGCAGTTGATATTCTAAGTAGTCATCGGGGTCTCCTTGCACGCGACTGTTATCATTAAGAGCCTTACCGACAACTCTGCGATAGTAACGATCCGCCCCGAGAGGACAGCAACGGCGTGCTACCCGGGACAAAGACTTGAAACTTTTTCATTACTGTACCCTAGTGTCCAGAACATTAACTCATCAACCAATAGTCAATCAAGCATCCACAGAAATAATGCATAAGTTAAAAGAAAGAAAACGCAGCGCCCGTCGTAACTAAAGCACTATTTGATGCCGGTAACCATTAACAGGACATGAAAAACCCTTTGCGAAGCCGGTGTAATTATTGCTGAATTATAAAACGTAATCTTGTTTAGTTTATTTTAATTTAAACACAATTAAGTTTAAGTAGCGCGCTCACCTCGTAAGGGGGATATCCGCTCTTGAAATTCTAGCTTAAAATTCGTATTCCGAATGTGAGTTTGCTTTGTAAAAAGAAATACATGAGAATTTAACTTTTCAACTCTTGAATGAAAACTAAATCATTATATTAAAATCTGCATAAATATAAATACTCTAAGAAATGATGTACTAAATATACACACACGCGTCTTCTTCCAATTAATAAATATGACCAATTAAAAGCTAGTGTAAATAACCTTATTGAGGTGGTTACTTCGCATCACTTCAAGAAGGCTTTAAAGTTACTGATGCCATCTTCTTCCCCATTACTTTCATCTTTGTACATGTGGTTGTGCCGTATTAAATGTTTGATAATTTATGACGTTACATTTGACTATATAGAACATTTAATTGTTCCAGGAAATACAAATTTTTAAAATGGCATGCTAATTTTAATTGAACAGACAGATTTGGAAATTAAAATTTATAGAAACAAAAGAGTAAGTGAATAGTACTATATGCTCCCTGTGTAAGACCAGTGCGTGAGCCACAAGCAGGATTTGAAATTGAGGAATTTGCTCTAAAAATGGCATATACCGGTATGTGCCCTTTTTGTGAAAAACAGTTAAAAATAACCGCCGTACTTTTGCTCATAGGTGGTAAATTTTGTGTTGGGTTACTTTAATTATCTGAGCTGGGAGAACTGATTAACCAAATATGTCAATATTTCATGTTATATATAGCAGACCTGTCATTATTGTTTATTTAAAGTGACGTAACATTGTAAAATAATGATAATTGACTTGATTTGTTTAGCACTATTATTATATAATACCTTCTGAATATCAGCTCCATCGTAATAAACCAATAATAACAGGCCGTTCCAGTGTTTCAGTCGCATGTATGCAACCCGCATTAACCCCATATAAATCAAGGCTAATCTTACTATCACTAGAGAAGTAAGAGTATTGCAGATAACAACATTTTCTTCGCGCTTTATCAAAGACACTGTCGTTCTTATTTTCGCTGCGTTCTGCAAAATTTAGTATAACAAACGATTACATAAAAAAACCTAATACAAAAAAAATATTTGCAAAATTTACTGTCTACCATTCTTTACCCTTGACTTCTGCGAACGCAGCGAAAATGAGAACGAATGTGTCTTTCATGAAACGCGAAGATAATGTTGGCATGAGCGTCACCAGGAATTATTTCAAGAGGGGGGGGGGGCAAAGATTTAGAAATTTAAGTTTAGCTATCATAAAACTAATCTATTATAAGCAAAAATTTATACTTTTTGCAGCGTCTGACGACACAGACCATTGTTTTGCAGCATTTGACGCCAATTAAGACCTTTTCACAGTGCCTGACACAATTAGTGACCTATTTTGTAGGGTTCTCCAAGTTCCAGGGGGGAACAACTGCCCCCACCCCCCTTCGTGACGCCCATGTATGTGTAATACTTGTTCTGCTATAGCGAAAGTAATATTAACCTTGATTTATATGGGGTTAATACGGGTTGCATACATGCGCCTGAAACACTGGAACGGACTCTTAACACAGCCATGTATTCAGTACTTTCAAACTTAATTTATGAGATTCGCAATATTTTCTGTGTGCTATTTATGGGGGCCAACTCCTCAATTCTCAATTTTAAATGAATAACTTACTGAGTTATAGACAAATCCTAGCACCATGCCACAGTGTAGTAGAGCTGTGCGGAGAAAGGTCGACAGTTCTAACCCAGTGTCTCGTGTTCTGAGCTCGCACGGCGTGTTGCCAAGTGTACCACTTCACGGGGGTAAAGGGTGGAGTGGTGTCGAGGGCCTGGTTTGCGGTTGTGAACCTGAGTGCTGCTTACTTGTAACTTCGCTCTCCAGGATGTTCACAGTTTCTTGTTACTTCAGATTTCTCGTGTGCCCGCGTTTGTGTTCGCCACGCGTCTGCCGTGTTGAGCTTGTGTAACTAACGAGGTGCTATGAGACACCCGTGACGGTTAAAGCTTCAGGATGCTTCTGTACCGGGAAATTCGTAATTTTATAACTGTACCAAGTACTGCCAAACTCTTGCACGTTACATTAACAGTTACTTCCTACAAATAATATATTTTTTGCGTCCATGATTTTGTCATGTCAAAGTAGCGATTTGACTGTTCTCGCTAATTACCCAAAGTAAGAACTATTCAAACGATCCGAATGAAATAACTTAAGAGTGAAAATAAATGTATTAAGTTACAGAATGACACCTTTCTTATTTCACTTAAAATATAATTTTTTAAATCCACATACTCAACGATACACAAAAGTTAGGGTAAAACTAAGAATTTTTTTAATACAAGCTATGTTTACGTTAAATTACTAGGTGTCATTCTGTAGCTATATGCATTTACTGTCACCATAAATTATCATTTGAATAGTTTTACTTTGTGTAAATAACGAGAATATTCAAATCACTAAAATCACTACTTTGATATCCGCTTGTACAAAACTATGGAACCAAATATATATATATATATATATATATATATATATATATATATATATATATATATATATATATATATATATATATATATATATATATTGTGTGTGTGTGGGAAATTATTATAAATGTAATGTGTAAAAGTTAGACAGTGTTTGGCACAGTTACAAAGTTAAGAATTTTTCGATGCAGACCAGTCATGGATGTTGAAGTGGGGGAGTATAATAATTATTTATTTGTATGAATTAGCTCAGCCAATCTTCTCATAGTGGCATTATAAGTCAAAATTGGCATGTTTCTACTTCATAACACACAGAAAAAACCGATAAGCTCAATGAAATGAAACAATTCACATTGAAATTGCAGTCGTGGGCTGCGGCTTGAAATACGTCAAACAAAATTACTAAATATTTTTGTACCTTAAATTATTTTGTAAAATATAGAATTATTTTGCAACTTTCAGTTACATTTTTTTAATTAATAAATTATTTGCAATGAGTTTTCATGTACATTAAACCGTAGTGCGTGGCATGTAGTTGCAATACAAGTTATTTCACTTCATTATGTTTATTGGTTTCCGCGGTGTGTGAAGTAAGAACATACAAATGTTGACTTTGAAATGCCTCCGTGGAAAAACTGGCTGAGTAATTTTTTGTGAGGAATCTGTATCCCCAAGTGAGATCTGCAAAAGTAACACTATTTTATACAAATTTATAATTATGATTTTTCCGCATGCGAATGCCATTTAGGGCCCCGCCTATAACTCGCTTCAAATGTATTGATGTGTGTTTATAAATACATCTATATTTTAGGAAACTATTTCGGATATGCTCATTGGGCACAGTAGATATCAGACACGAACAGATCAGTCGCACTTGTGTTCCTGAACCCTGTGTGTCTACCTTATGACGGGAACAGACTCCAGTTCCCGAAACGTCGTAACACTGTCTGTCTTGAAAACTACTGTGTCTTGTTTCGTCTCTTCATTGTGTCGTTTGTTTTTTCTGTATATGTCTGTTATCTGTTGCGGTTTGTCTCGTCTCTTTGTTGTGTCTTTTTGTTATTTTTCTTTTCGTGTCTGATATCCACTGTGTTTTTTTGTTTTTTGTTTCGTCTCATCGTTGTGTCACATGTTACTTGGTTTTTTATTTTATTTTTTATTATTTTCATTTATTATCTGTTTGTTCCCTGTTTTTATTTGACCCGATTCCGTTTTGGAATTGCTTGTTGTGTATGTATCTTGCTGACTAAAGCATGCTCTGCTTATTTTATGTTTTGCTTTTATTTGTTTAGTTTTCTTTGACAGTCATTCAATTTGCAATGGAGTACGTCCAAGAAACTGAATCCAGTCACGTTTAATGATGTATGTATAATGTACAGTCGATTACAGTTATACACAAGATACCTAACGGAACTCAAGAGTGAAGAATTGTTTTCTTCGTATTTATTATTTGTTATATTAGAATGGTAGTTTATCATATAATAGTTTTAAAAATGCGTAAAATAGGTGCAAAAAACTACGAACCCTTACTGTGGAAAACGTTTGAGTTTAAATTGTTATATTTTTTAAACTGTACATTGTTACCATGTAGATGTGAACCTGACAATGACTTGTCAGATACTACTACGTCTAAAATTAATTTCACAGAAATGCATTATGTGCACGTAGTTCCACATTAAATGTTATAAGAATAATCTATTAAAATAGCGAAATTTTATACCTTGATTGACAGCAATCGAAGTGTCAGATTCGCAAGAGTTTGCTTCATGGAGATGCAATGATTTCAGGAATTACTTCAACTAAAATATAACTGTTCCTTATAATACTGGCCTTAAATTTGGTTTCTAAAATATTTAATGTTAAAATAAACACAAAAATATTTAAAACGTTAAAAGAACTTAACTTTCGTTGATTTCGTAGTTTTATCGTATTATCAGTTACGTTGATTCACAAACACGTAAAAAAATATTTGAATAAAAAATATTATGGTAATACTTTCAATAGCCTTAAAAGAGGTGTATTATAGTATTTGCAAACATTTGTAGCTTCTAGTAATTCAGAAGATTTATTGCCAACGGCTGTATTACATGCTCAAAATATTAATCTCAAACAACTTTCAAACATTTTACATTAACATGTTTGCCCCTGACATTTACCTGGAAATGACAACGTATAACATTTATTACGAAATTTCAGCATCTTAATATGTAATACAACATTGAAAACTTTTTTTAGCATGAAAGGTAATAAAACATTAATACAACATTTAAAGTCATGTAGGTTGTGAAAATACGCAAATTTAAGGAGTGAGCGAGTAATTGCTGTTTAATGTGTTGAGTGTCATCGCAGATAAACTTTATCTTTGTTATTAAACGTTTGGGAACTTACGACGGGCTTTGCCTTTATTTTTAGCTTCTTTATTTTCTGCGGATGTTTAGTTGACTATTGATTGGTGGGTTAAAGTTCTGGACACTAGGGTACTGTAGTGAAAAGTTTGCAGGTCATTTCACGGGTAGCACGTCGTTGCTGTCCTCACTGGGCGGACCGTTAATACCGCAGAATTGTCGGTAAGGCTCTTAATGATAACAGTCGTGTGCACGGAGACCCCAACGACTACTTAGAATATCAACTGCCTCGTCTTACAATATCACTACAATTACCAGTCGTAGATGTCTCGGCCCGACGTACTTCCTGACTTGACTATATCTTAATCAATGACGTCCCGACGCCACAAAACAACGACGATGATGACGGCACCTCGGCCCACAATACTCCGTGGCTTGACGAAATCTTAATCTCACTCGCGGCTCGACTGCGTCTATCTCCACCACGGAGTCCTGACGCCCAGTTCGACGCCCGCCGACAGCACCCCGATGCGTCGTTTTTCGTGGCTCGCCGACGAAAGTCTTTCACTTTAAGGCGTCTCGACGCCTAACTCTGACACCCGGCGGCAACACCCCGGTGCTCCGTCTTTAGTGGCACATCGACGAATGTCTTTCACTCTAAGGCGTCTGGACGCCTAATTCCGACGCCCGGTGGCAGCACCCCGGTGCTCCTTCTTTAGTGACACGTCGATGAATGTCTTTCACTCTAAGGCGTCTCGACGCCTAATTCCGACGCCCGGCGTCAACACCCCGGTGCTCCGTCTTTAGTGGCACGTCGACGAATGTCTTTCACTCTAAGGCGTCTCGACGCCTAACTCCGACGCCCGTCGACAGCACCCCGGTGCTCCGTCTTTAGTGGCTCGCCGACGTCTTTCACGGCTCGTCGACGAATGTCCCTCAACCTTTACCGCGGCTCTCTTCTCTCCTGATTCGCGCCAAAAACCCCCGTCATTTGGCCCTCAAGCTCCGGTTGGATTTGGGCCAAACAGAGGCCAGCTTTCAACCGATGGCTCCGCCTCTCGAGGACAACAATTCCGGCCAGAACCGTATTTATTAAATATTTTCTTAATTTCTCTTTGCTATCCACATCCGTTTACATAAAACGGTTTCTTGATTGTTAACATTTGTGATTTCTTAATTACAAAATAACTACAATACAATGACAACTTACAAAACTATTGGCTGCATCTCCTCCCCTCTGTTCAGCGGCTAGGGGGGTGGCTTGAGCGTGGGTGAGGGTGAGGCCCCAGACACTCTCTGCACCTGCTTCTCTTTCTCGTTTTCACAAAGACGCAATATGTACAATTTCCTATTTTTCTGTGTAAAACTTGGTACAGTAATGGTATCTTAATGACAACTATTTCAATGTGATCCTGATATAACGGCGAAAAGACCGAGTGGTCGCAAGACATAGTTATTAATACATATGGATTTATGATAGTTGGTTGACACTGATGACTATTAAATATAGTTGATCGTGGTGGCGACCATATATGGGCGTGTTACAAATTAATTGCAAGAAGATCATATATCTTTTTCTAAACATAAACGTTTTAACGGTTGTGCTTGTTTTCAGCTATTTCAGACATTCAAAGATTCGAAATTCGAGAGTATCAATGCATACTTATTCTCGTTACCTACTTGCTCTATCTCCTCTCTACAGAATATTTTAACTTAAACGAAATATTTTTTGAAAACTGGTTGACAAAATAAGTTTTATTAGAACTGCACAAAATCGTTGAAAAACTTAAAATAAATTGTTTCCAAATATGCACTATTATTTCTGTGCCGTTGTACTAAAAATCAAGATTTATACCTTGATTTTTCTACAAAACTAAAAAAAAATTAAAGAACAAAACAGTACTGTGGATACAAATTTGTAATTAGTTCGTAGAGCCCTGGAAGGTAATTTGCCTACATAAAAGATAACATCAATTCATGTTTAAGGGGTGTGTCTCCTACAAGAGTAGTTAAAAGTCGTTGGTATCCACAACGGCATTGATGCACAGACACGATAAAGAGTTAAACGTCACATGATGTATGTTAGAGTGACCATGTCCTGACAGTATAATTGGTAGCTGCAACTGTGCTCGTGAGGCAGTTGTGAGGATTTTAAAAATTCACGCACACTTTTAAAACGACGCTAGAGAAAGCGTGTTTTCGGTCACACCATAATCGGTGAGGTAGAATTAAAATACGCGTTTACTTTTTGTCTTGAGGTACTAATGTAACTTATATTACATATCAGCAGTAGCCTTGAGTGAAAACAATGTTATGTTATAGTGATCTTATAATTTCAGCAAGAATGTCATTTCAAATCTGATTTCATATACATCAAGGCATGCACTTGATACAAGTTGTCGTAAATTACTTATCGCCTGTTATTCATAATGATAGAGTCGTTATGAAAAATAATTACAAAGCCTTTTTTTCTACATTAGTCAATTTTAGGTCCATGACTTTATTCATAATTATTCAAAAAAATAAGTTACTGAATTACGGGACATCATATCGTTGCCAAACAAAATCATTATAATTAAAGATTGCTTTCAACTTTTTTAGTTCATATTGCTACAAAATCTTTTTTTTTCTTGTTGAAGTGCTATTTTATTTTTTAGTCTTAAAAATTAAAGATATATATATAAAATGAGGACACGAAACATCATGTGTGAAAATGAGCGTAAAATATTCCATTCATATTCTCGTAACCTAGCAGTATCAGCTAACGAGCAAACATTACATCGAAATCATGTCCAATTTTTTTTCTGTCGTGGCCAGGAAGAATTTTTTTTATAATGGGTGAGTATGCAAGGTCATAGCTGTGAAATTATTGCGTGGCCATCGGTTCTTAATACGTGTGTCAAATTTCAAATAATTCGGACGTCTGGAAGTGGGTGAAAATTGAATTGAATGATTCCATTGCATTCATATATACATGCATACGTACATACATACATACATACACGCATGAATGCATACATATACATATTATATATATACATATACATACATAATATACATACACATAAATATATACACATTCATACATGTATACATACACGAATGCATGCATACATACATAGGCCGTACACACGTACATACACGCATTCATATATGCATACATATACACATACAGGTCAAGCTAATAAAAGCACGTTAAAGAAAAGGAAGCGCGCAAACAGCGAACGTAGCATAGAGCATGTTACGAGCCTGCAGTGCCACGCTCCCAGGGCACCAATGCTGTAAGGACCTGGTATATGTAGGTGCTGTGCGGTCTAAATGAGCACAACGTCCTCTAAGACTCCTTACTACGGAGTAGCGAGGTGTTTCTCTTGGGACTGCTGTTCGCCACTGGGCAAATAGGAGGTCATTAGGTCGACTTGGACTCGTGCGCCCAGTACGTGGAGCGCCTTTATGTCGACCACACAAGCCCGCTCGAGTAAAAAATTTGGTATTTCAAAACTGTTCCCTCGAGGCTTATTTTCACTTACTATATATATTTGAATTTGTAATTTACTGGATTTTTATTATTTAAAATACAGATATATGAAACAATTCATATATATGATAATGTATTTATTTTGTGGTACATGTAAATTTTTAATTTGAAATTAATACGAAATTAGCCGAGCAAATCAATTACAGAAAAAAGTACTTGACCTAGCTGCGGGATAGTTAAACGTAAATTGTTCGTATGTCATACCTGTTGAGTAACGCAAGGTAAATTTGTCATAATATTTAACTGACATTATAATGTTTTTATTTTTAAATTTCAAAACCAGTGCAAAAATATTAAATGTTTTATGAGCTCGACTATAAAAACAAAAATAGTTACTTTTTATAATTTAAATGCTCCTAATAATGGTTTAATCCTACGCATTACTTCTAACATAATTTTCGTCAAATGAATTTAATATGTCACAGTAAAAATACTTACTCGTTAAACTATTTAAAACAACAGGCCCACCTATTAAAACAAGACAAGTCGCAGTTGAAAAATATATAAAATGTCAAGGCTTACTTAACAAAACAATTATATCACATGATCTTTTAAAGTGTATGTTGCAATGGCAGTTTACAATTAAAATTTATTTGTTTGTGGACATACGCCATTGCTCATGTCTTGTTGACCAAATTTGTATTGAAATACAAGGAGACAAAGTACAAGAAAACGAAGGAAAAAAAGCAGAAAAACAGAAAGACGAAAATCCCAGAAGATTTCAATTATATCACACTTGAAAACTTTTTAGCTATTTGGTTTTGTGAAAGTGGACAAAATTTACTTTATACTCGTATTTTTTACTGGAAAAGTATTTCCACGGACGATAATAGTGATATAATTTAGTTCCCCACAGTATCTTAAGTCAATGACATATCTTATTCTGTACGTGAGTTAGATTGTACTGTACCCAACATCTATTAACAGTACTATTTCAACTCTGATGCGTCAATTAGGTTCTAGGGCTCTAGATTGTAGCCGCATGGATGTCGCATTACTTCCTGACTTTGGAAGACATTGCAGCCTCCTTCTTCAGGCTGAAGTCGCAGCAGCAGTATCTAATACCCTTCTGCGCCTCTGCGAGGTCCTGCCGTTATGTACTGTAGCGTGGGCTTGAATATAGGTACTCTTCTCTGATTGGCCAGGACCGTCGGCCAATACTCAGCTTCATGGTAAATTTCAAAAATCACTACTAATCATGTACTGGGCAAACTAATGATTTTAGAGGTATAGTTTAGTGATGAAAAATGTTTCTAGAGACATTTGAAGTAGTCGTAAGTAAAAAAATTAGATTTGGTTATTAACAGTTTAGCTTAGATTAGGTAACCTTACCTTGTCTAACCTGACGTTACGTTATGTTCAGTTAGGTAACCTAACTTAACCTAACCTAAGAAAAATATATTTACATAGGACTACTTCTAACGTCTCTATTTAAATTTTTTATCTATAAACTGTACCTCTGTAATCAATAGTTTGGCCGGACCACGATGAGAAGTGATTCTTGATATTTACCGGCTTCACTATGCAAAAACTAAAGGAAATTATTTTAATCGACGAAAATCGGATTTCAATTCACATTTCGAAGTTGGCCAGTTCCAACAGCAAATATCAATTATCAAAGAAATGTTTACTGTAAAAAAGGTTATAAGAGAGAACAGTCCCCGCCATGTTACATATTTGAAAATTATTCAAATCTCGACCGAGCGAGGTGGCACAACGGAACACTTTGACTCGTATTTAGGAGGACCCGGGTTCGATTCCAAGTCCCGGCGATACTGATTTCGATTTTTTATAGTGGATTCACTAAATGGTTACAGACGTTTTTTGGGATGATTCCTTGAAAACAGTTGTTTCCGTGTTCCCTCCCACTTCCTGCCCGTATGCACAGTCGTGTGTAATCGTCTCAAATGATCCCACTGTCGACGAAGTACAAAGCCTGACGAAATAAATAAAATGCCCCATTTCGAAAGCAGATTTTTATTTTGCTTATTGCATCGACAGTCCCACGGCACATCTCCGTGGAATTTATGAAATTAAAAACGCTTTGCTGCGTTTTCTGTGTCGTTTCTGTAATCACCCCCGGGATTTAAAAACAAATACGTTTTCCCTGCGGTTAAACAATGAAAATTAACAAAGATAGCAGAAAAATAATCTAAAACTTGAAAAGATAATTTTGCAATGCAGAGCTGAAAACAGTGTACCCTCCTAGAATTGAACTTGTGGCGAAAACTGAATAAATGCAAAATCCTTAACTAGCGTTGGTCCCATGTTTTTTTTATTATTATTATTGTTATTATTCCCTTCAGTTCGTGTGTAGGTTATTGTAAGAGACATTACAAATTCGCGTTATTTTCTGTCAGCTGCCTAGACTCCAAGTGACTATAGGCTCATTCGTCTCCCGCTGGCCGATAATATCGAGACTTGCTGCGGAGAATGATTGCACGACAGTGCGGCCAATCTCTGTAAAGACGTAACACACTTAAATTCCGACATGTAAAAGTTCATGGCCAATATAATAGCAGATTATTAGAGATGATGGTTTATCGCGGGAAAACTTGACTGTTTGCTGTATTTCAACACACGTTAAACTTACCAGAACATTACTGGCTTTAGCTTGTACTTGGAGCTGTTGCCCTATTTGACAGAGCCAATCAGAATCCCGATATTGTAATATTTGATGCCTGTTATTGGTCTGCAGACAGCTATGTTGTGTCAGAAGAATATCATCAAATCATTAATGTTGCACGAAACTACAGTGTTTTCAAGGGTATGTTGGCACAAAACATTTTCGCGACATACCATCATCTCTACAGATTATGCTCTGTTATGTATAGGAAAGTGAAGTTCAGTCTGCTGCCAAATGATAACGTAAATTTTGCATGTCTCTGGTTATTATTTTTAATTTTATGGCTGAAGAAGAATATTTTGTGCCTAAGCTTACATTAAAAAAATAACACTTTAAGAGTATATCCATAGCATACATGCAACGCACTCTCACAATACACCCACACTATCAATGTCACTCGATAATACTGAAAATTCCAAAAGACTGAATGGAGAGAGACTCGAATTCGAAGAGACACTGTCGTTTTAAGCGGGCATTCAAATATTCCTCACTGAACTGTGGATTATCGTAGTTCTTTGGAGAACATCCTGATCATGCATTATATCACTATCTACCACTGATATTATTTCCCATTTAACTTTTTTTTTTTTTTTTAGCGGACACAATAAATACTACTGCGCAAATTTACATGTTTACTGTAGGGCGCCACATTGATTTGAACGCTTTCCAAAATAAACTTACGTTGTGAACAGTTTCGTTTTCTTTCCTATCACTATCGACAGATATATTTACATAAGGTAGATTGGTCTACATTCGCGATGCATTGCCATTACATTAAACATATTTAATTTTAAAAATTGCTGGAAGTATTTTTTTTTCTTATTTAAATATCGTGTTCAATCACTTGTACGAAGCCACTTTAATTTCCCGCCGTTCGCCATTTTATTGCAGTCGTTTAACTATCCGATTACGACAAAGCAGTGCTGATAGAGAATGCTTCATACCCCGTGTGTACGATCCGGAACGTATTCTAAGTGAACTAGTTTAGAATGCCGTGTAACCGTTACTTAAGTCGCAGTTTATAACATTTTCACTTGGTTACTGACGCGGTTTAATGACTGAGTGTTGTTAACAGATATTCACATCAATGGACGACTTGACAAGAGGCGGAGCTTCAGTCAGGTGTGGGATACAGTTCCTATCTCCATGGATACCGCAGCCGAACATAACCTTCATTTAGCTGTTTGGCTTCACATGTCCCGGATGAGATGTACGTCAAGAAAATTGATTATTTGTTTGGAATTTGCCGTTTTCTCAGGTAAACATTAATATTATGTATTTGCGTATCTTAACCATGAAATTGAAACTAACATTTTTTACCCTTGCGTGCAAATCTATGAATGCGCAACATTTTTGCTTTCTGCAATTACAAACTAACAAATCAGCATGTTTGTAAACAAGCTTTGTTTCCCACAGTATTTCCCCTGCGGTGTGACGTCAGGGGGCGTGTACTTCAAGTCGTCCATTCAAAGCGAACTGTTTTAACTGTAGTTTTACATTATTCCTAAGCTCGCCTTATATCGTCAAAAACCTCACACCGAAACCAACGCCTCGTGTGTAAGCTCGGTGCTCCACATTATAAGACAAAACTGTCGGTTAAGGACGTTCGACCCGTAAAACTTCAAAATCGTATATTTATGCCAAACCCTGTTCAACTTTTACATATCAGATAGCATTTCATTTCCCCAAATAAAAAAAAATTAGGTCCAATAGTTTAAGCCTATCAAAATCACAAAATGGCAGATGCGGTGTTGCCAAAATAACAAAAATTATTAACTTGCAGAAACAATATAATTCATATTGATACTTAATTATGTGAGCTACTTCAAGACACTTTTTTTAACGCAACGCGATACATTTTTGTATTTTTTAAAATTGATGAAAATGAGTACATTTTTGCATAAATTTTACTTTAGGTTACTGCCGATATTTTCAAAACTATGTTTTGTCAAACATGTCATAAAATGTGTTGATACACTGACAATCATTTCCTGTAATTTTTAATTCATTAGTTAATTACTTTTTTTTTTTATTTTGGCTACACCGCAAAAGCCATATAGTGACTATGGTGAATGATTATGCCAAAACTATGGGGCCTAACTTTTTTTATTTTGGGAAATGACGTGTTATCTGATGTTCAAAAGTCGAACAGTGTTTGGCACAAATATAAAAGTATTAAATGTTACTGGTCCAACGCCCTTAACAAGATACAACACACTGTGCACAAATTGCTGATTTTTTTTAAAGTAAATAAAAAGTAAGGGGAATTACTGTCAATTTATCTTTGTATTAGCATTGCATATACGTATTTCCGCACTAAATTGTTACTACACGTTATTTGATTACACTAAGGAACCATTATTACGTTAAAACTTAAAGTTTAAGTGTAATATATGTAAGCTGTATATATTTACACCTAACGTGTGTAATGCAATGTGAGTTGTTTATCTTAGAAGCTCATGTAATATTTTCAAGAAATGTACCTAAAAATCTTGAATGCGTAAAAATAAACAATTCACAATTACGTGTGATACATGCTCTTAATTACTTAATTTTCTGGCACCTAAGATCAAACGACTACATTCACTTAAAACCAGCCTCTTCTTAACTTGGTGTTGCCACGAGCGAAATTCATGGACTGTACTTTTATATTTGCGTGTTCCCGCAGAACTAGGGATCGACACATGTTGTCCTTGATGCTATAGGCTGTAGATGTTTTGCGACCAATCTAACCGTCGCACGTACAGAACACTAATTTCAAATATATAAGAAGAAATTTTGTTTACCAAAATCAAGTTTACATTTGAGTAAAGCAAATACTGTAAATTCTCATTTTTCAGCCAAGTCATTGAATCGAATTCTATGACAAACGACTACGGAAATATAAGCAGAATTGCATATATCTCGCCACCATGACTTAAGTGATAAAATAAAAACTCCGTATCAAGCTGTTCCCGACATTCACAAATAAAGAAGACGTGGAGAATAATTCGTTTGGGACAGAAGTGCATGTAGCGCCGAAAAAACAAGAGCAAAGACGTCGTCTTGCTTTCATCTCGAACATGGCCTTTAATTATACAGCACGAGATGAAGTGCGCGAAGGCAGAAGGAAGTTACAACGAGAGGGAAATTTGCGCTGGCGCAAGAGGAGATACGTAGAACATAGGTTACTGTTATAAGTGGTTTACGATAAAAAGAGAACTCTTTGAAGAACATCTTGCATAGAACAACTTACATAAGTTATGTATTGTGACCTCAAATGTTAACTTTTGTGTACGATATCATATATATGCTACATACGTTGCTTTGTTTATGTTGAAAAGTAGCAGAAAATCATAAATAACCTGAAAGTAAAAAAAAAAAAAAAACTAAAGGGTTTCAAAAGTACTCATTTTATCCTGAATTACCTATAATTAGAGATAATGGTTAGAAATGATGGTTCATCGCGGGAAAACTTGACATTTTGCTGAATTTCAACGTTCATTTGTATAAATCTTAGTTTGCGCATGCGTACATATCAGGCCTAATTATTTATATCTATTCATGGAGGATAACTTAAAAGGACGTGATATATTGAGATATTCTAAATGCGTTATTTTAAAATTGCAAGTTTCTGGAAGCTAAGATGCAAAAAAAACTGTGTTTGTAAATTACTTCAGCAAATTTTTTTCCTGAGTTACGTATTTCTGTATCATAATCTCTTATGCCAAAATGTCGTACATATGCGAAACTATTGATTTGCTTACAAATTTGACGATAACTTTGGTGTACGGTTGTTATTTTTAGTTTCGCAAATTAAATTATTCAACCCGGGGTATTTCAGTTGAAGATTTTAGCCTTAAATTTTCTCATGCCCTCATAAGGGTCCAGTCTACCTGCAGTTCTTTTTTTAGATCGACGCCCTTGAACCCGCGGGCACCAACGCCAACTCATTTCTCACTCACTATTTGCCTCCGTCAGGCGAATGTTGGGACCGTTAATGGTTATAGGCCATGGATAATACATTTTCCGTTTCCTGTCTTCCCAAGCCAATAGTTAAAAATTTAACGACCTCGCCATTGATGATAAGTTAGTTAAGCATTACTTGCACATATTACTTTTTGTCTCACCACCTTTAGACGCAAGACGCTCGTCAGTCATGCATTCTTTTCGTCAGAATGTCGCCGGTGCATAACTTTAATCGGCGACACTAAGTGTGTATCGTCTGCTGACAAAATAAACGTATGATACCGGCTTTGAGACAGTTGTAAAGACTGTCCACATAAAATGTAATACTCATGACCGACTTCGATCTCGCCATTACTACCATTGACTTTCCAAACTACAAACATAACCAACGGTAATGACCAACTGAAGTGTTTGATGGAATATACGCCCTTGCTAGCTAATTGCTGGGTCGCAGAAAACCCACAATTTGGTTTTCTATGACTTAGCAACACTGACTAGCAATGGTATGAATCCAACCAAATACTTCAGCTATCATAAACATCCACTGAAAAAATAAATCAATCAATGACCGTACATACTGTAATGAAAATGGAACTTTTTCAAGTGTAACAATTCCTAAACGCTACGACTAACAATCTCCATGTATGCTAGTGATGAGGTACATTTTCAGTAGACCGTAATTAGGCGTTCATGAAGTCTTTTATATCGTGTTTAATGAAGTAATATAACTTCACAATATTTTACTTGTTCAAACATTTCTAAACTTCCTGTCCTGTCCGTGCTTGACGATGTCGCAGGTCAGTGGGTTTTCTCGGTTATCCTCCATTTCCAACGCCTCTCTCATTCCGACGCTTCCCCATCGTAGGGACTCATTCTATGTCGCACTTGGAGCGAACTGATGCCTAGAGACGCCCAACAGTAAGTCTGTATTCGGAACGCGATACTCTGGCCCTCAGCTGCCCTCGTCATACAATAATAATAATTACTATTATTTTAACGTTTATTATCTAATTTGTTGCACAGCCTCACGCAATGCTTCGTGAATAAATCATTATTTTTTTCTAAGTAACTGCTGTCAAGGCAACAGTTCCAGTTCATGTCAAGCTATAATAAGAGATAATGGTTTATCGTGGGAAAACTTAACCATTTGCTGGATTTCAACACATGTCCAACTTACCAGTAGGTTACTGGCTTTAGCTTGTACTTGGAGCTGTTACCCTATTTGACTCAGCTAATAAGAATCCCGATATTGTAATATTTGATGCCTGGTATTCGGCTGCAGACAGCTGCATTGTGTCAGAAGTGTATCACCGAATCAAATATACAGCGTTTTCGAAGGTATGTTGGCACAAAATATTTTCGCGATATGCCATCATTTCAAGCTATAATGTAGTATGTCATTCGAAACATTACTTTCCGTTTCAAAATGCAATTGAATCAATAAATTAAGTAGTATTTCGCGTGAGATGTGCGGTAGATAGGAGGTAGTCTCGTAGACGAGATCATTAGAGACGGAAATTATTATACCGAGAAAAAAGAAACGGAGTAGGAAACTGCCGCTGTATTTAGTCGTATTCGTCTCTGCATTCACCTGGAGTGATTTCCATAAACCATAGAAAACTATAATAATGATGTCCGGAGCCAGGAATCTTAAACCGGATACTCCCGAATGAGTTTCCGGCGTGGTACCGTTGCCCTAACTCGCTTAGCACGTGACATGTAACAATTAGCACTGTTTACTTAATGCTATAACGTGCTTGGGAGTTATGAAAGGGTAAATAACCGACATATGTCGAGTCAGAATTCCCGAATATCTGACACTTTTAATTTAATCGATATCAACTTACGTTTCATTTGAAAGCTTACAAAGTACCACGCTAAACAAGATGAGTTTTCCTCCCGGGAATTCGTAAGAACCTCAGGGGGAACACTGTGGTGCGACTAGGCGAGGATGAATCTCATGTGATGTTTGCCAATTAAATTAATGATTTAAATAATTATTTTTAGGCGTTCGGTAATATTGTGTATCAGCGATTTAAGTGGTAAGCACTCCACTCGTGGGGAAATAGCTACGCGGAAATTCGGCATTTCACTAACCGCTCGCTTCTAGTCTCGCAGTCCACGCACAGAGTCCTCGAAATATCGTCGGGCCAGCAAACGCTGCGTAGTTACGGGACGTGCAAAATTCGTCCATGAATACGCTAATATTAGGAGGGCGTCTGCATGGTTGTTTGCGAGAGAACGAACTCTTGGCCACGAAACGTTTGCGGGGCTGTTATGGAAATGTTTGTGAATTACCCCTCTCCCCCTCTCCTTTATAGTCCTGAACTCGGGAAGGTAACTGCAAATTTTCCTACCAGGCCGAGAATCGAAACTGTGGCCCTTGTTTCATCCGCCAGGAGCACCCACCCCATACTTCTAACATATATGTAGAGATAATGGTTTATCGCGGGAAAACTTGATTGTTTCCTGTATTTCAACACATGTTCAGCTTACCAGAAGATTACTTCCCTTAGCTTGTACGTGGAGCTGATACCCTATTTGACTGAGCCAATAAGAATCCCGATATTATAATATTTGATGCCTGTTATTGGTCTCCAGACAGCTACGTTGTGTCACACCGATTCATATGTTGCAAGAAACTACAGTGTTTTCAAGGGTATGTTGGCACAAAACATTTTCGCGATGTACCATCCGTAGAGACACTGGGAAATCGCGAAAATGTTTAAAATAGTCTCCAATAAAGTGTATTATATTAACCGTGACACGTGTGAACAGTTTTGGGACAAATCACACACGCTGTGTGTCCAAGCTGTGCAGTTCTAACTGGGCCTGTTGTAGAGAGAAAAAATGCTACAAATAAACGATAGCCAATGTTGATATGAAACATTCAGTGTTATATACATCACGTTGGAGCCTAACAAAGTCAAATCATCCCGCGATTTTCCAGTGTCTCTAACCATCAGCTCTACATATAAGTAAGGACAGGAATTTTCAGTGAAAAGATTTTTGCCCCCCTTAGTTTCAGTGCCTCGCGTGCGCACCAGCAACTTAACTTCATGGCTATTGACAAGAGTATTTTGCGCAGAGTCGTTATTCATTTGACTGTGCCAATCAGCACACGGATAACTGCGACACATCACGTCTGTGATTTGCGGGTTTAACGTCAAGACTCAGGGTGTTACGGCATCCTATCATGGACCCCTATGTCGAGATGCAGGTGCGTACGTAAGGCACTGGAATAAAGTAATACAAACATATTTTCGTGAAATTTCCTATCTCTACGTTTAAGTATTTCGAATTTTGCTTGGAACTCGTTCCAAATATATAAAACGTGTTTAATGAACTCAGTAGCAAAGAATTGACTATTCCAGTGACTGAGCTTCGCTAAGCCTGGCGGATGAGTCGCAAAACACTCGCCTTTAGTGTTCGGGAAGATCAAGAGTTCAGTTCCTTGGTCGGGCCATCCTGATTTCGGATTTCCAGCGTTTCCGAGGTCAGTCCAGGCGAATGACGGGATGGTTCCTTACAGGCCCTGACAGAATCCTGCCCTTCCTTACCCCGTGTACATCTACCAATGTTTTGTGCTGTTCCATGGCCCCGATTAAATATCACTAGAGACCTGAAAAATTCGCGTTTTATTTTAGGCACATGCTAGAATTCCATAAATTATATGTCTGTATCACGTTCACAATTGCCCGTTGACTTACTCGACACTTCTTGGAAGTAACTGAGCCAATAATAAAACTAACTGAACACAGGCTCATTTCACCGTGTCAGCAAGCAGCTAATAAACAGCTGCTGTCTGCACGATTACACAAATATTCTTGAAGGCTAGCCTACATGTCAGTGACCAAGTGAATTTTTTCCGGTCTCTAAATATCACCTCCTGCTATTTGCACCGATGCAGCGCAGCGCCATAGAGCAGAGTAAGTTAAGACCTCTCTCTTTAATTTTGCAGTGGTTTCGAAAATATTTTTTTTAATGTAAATTAATGCATATATCAAAAATTCATTCCAACGGTTTTAAGATTTATATACTATCGTTTGTAACTAAATTTTTCTGCTGCAACACACCTAACGGATTTTTAGATTTTTGCCCCTGAAATATCACATATTTTGTAATCAAAATAAGCCAAAATTAAGCAAAATAATTTTTTGCCAGTAAACGGTACATAAATTTTAAAAACCCTCTGGCAAAACTGTGTATTGTATGACTGTTAACAGTGTGAAATTTTTTCAAAGTATTTGCTTTAAAAATATTTGAGTTATTTACAATTGTTTGAAATAAATGAAAGACCATGGCGTGAGTATTAGTCACCATCTTGAATGTTTGTATATTGTGTCATAACTTTCCATCTGGGTAAATATTTGGAACTCTAACCTAAATACTTAATAGAATATATACTCATGGAGTTTTAGACACAATAAATATTTATTTTCCGTTTCTGCTGTTACAGATCGAATTGCAATTAAGAAAGTAATAAGAATTTTCTAACAGCAATTACATCTGTAACAGTAACGACAAAAATATATTTGCTTTGTCTACAATTCTATAAATATGTATTCTATTCCGTAGTTTGGTTAATGTTCCAAATATTCACCTAGAAAAATTGTTATGACACAAAATACAAAAAGTCATGATAGTGACTATCACTCACTCTTAAACGAGTCTTCGATTGCATGCGACTATGTAATTCCATTAAAGCACAACCAGACGCAACGCAAGTGCAAATTTAGCATTGCACCAAATAATAGCTATATTTAATCGGCCCCCAGGGCACGTAGAGTTACCACATAAATGATATATAAATCTTTCTACCAATTCACGAAAAATTCCACGGAACCAAGAGTTTTTTTCTGGCGCAATCCACTGACACGACGGCTTGTAACTTACTTCACTGCCTGACGTTTCACTGAATATAAGTGTAACTTCTATTGAATTTTACACAGTGTCTCAATTTTAGTTTATGAAAATTGCACGTAACATTGAAGTGTTTGAATTTATAGACGCCAAAAGAAGTGAATATTTTGTTGGATCATATGTTGGACAATTCAGTGAATTCATCCTTGTGCATGTCCAACATAAAGAAGAACCAATATACCTTTGTCGTCGAAGAAATACGAACGATATATAACTGCTTTAGCGACGAATTGCCTCGAAGATTGTTTCCGTTTCAGTTTCCGTTCCTTTTATAAGTCCGTGGAGCTTAATAACACGTGTAACCTGTGACATTTCAAAACTTTTATAAACCCAACGTTCCCGTAGCAGTTGAAAGCACAGACTATAGCGAACTGTTAGGATAAAGTCTCGCAGCGAGTAAACTTCCCAAATGTAGAATCAACAGCTGAAATTATTCTATTTAACATTTAAAAAATCCTATTTTTATACATTGAAATTATTAAGATCATCATAAACAGCAATCATAACACATGCACAGTTTTTTTTAATAGAAATTGATATGTGATTTTAATAAAAGGTAAAAAAATTAACAAATACGAAAAAAACCGCAACTAATTAGACAGTGTTATATACCTACATCACTAGACCAGGTGGCATTTTTACATATGTAGAAAATATTCTTCAGCTTTGAAACAGTTTTATACGAAAAAAATTTCACATTTATATCCCGTTGTTATAAGTATTGACTTTTTAAGTTTAAAATATTTTTGTAAGACTGTTTCAAATCGGAAAAGATTTTAGTGTATTTTGCTGCTACCGTACAATTGGCGCATAGTCCACTGGTTCATAACATCGTCCAATTGTGTCTAAGCAATACTGCTCATTAGAGATTTTTAATATTTTCAAACAAAACTGTCAAATTTAAGTAGTCAAAAATTACAATTAGTAGAAAGTCCCTATTTAATATATATTATGTTGCTATGTGTAACGGAAATATTGGCGTTAAAAATTTGAAATTAAATATTTTATCACATTTTTCAATATTTTATTGTTTACAGTTATGTATATAAAATTCAATAGAAACTTTACTCGAAATATGTACACTGTATTTACTTTTGATACGCAGACCTTCGAGTTCAAAATATTTTTTTCGGTAAAACTAGCCCATTTTAAACTACTTAGATAGTTTCGATCTTGTGCAAGTAGCGCTGCGACAGTGTGTACCGCAACTGCGCTGGTTCCAGACAGAATTCCGTACTTAATATCACAGATAGAGCCCGTCCTATTTTTCATCATAGTGTATGTTGAGGCATAGGGGCAGTGTACAGTTTCAGTCACCGCGCATGGGACGTGCACAAGCAGGGTTGCCAATATGCTTTGAATATAAATAAAATCCTTGCTTCTTACTAAATGTACGACCGTTGTATGTTTCATAGCCTAAATAATACAAGATAGTTTCACTTATTTGTCAACTACGTGCAAGTTCTGTTATGAAATTATTTCCGGCAATTTTATTTCTGTAAATTATTGAATATGATAACCAACGTCCCAAATATATTATTCTCCTTCATGTATCGAATCATAGAAGTAAATAGTGACAGTGTGTACACAACACAGATGTTTTGCTACAGAATTCTGTTCTGAAATCTCAATCGACGTTTATGAACAGAATTAAGTAAAGTATTGAATACAGAATTAAGGATAGCGTATACCGGGATTTATTATCTAAATGGTTGAAAAACCACACACAATGAATGCTTCGTTGAAGAAATGTTTGAAGCGAAAATAACCTGTCTTCCTGTCAACAGTTCCAGTTCATATCAAGCTATAGTAGATTGTACTATTGCAAAATAAGTCTAGTCTGTGGTCTGTATGATCTTATGAATTTTATACTGCTACGTCTAGCATCATAACACGATTTATGTTAGTTTTCCAAGTTACTGTTCACACATCACATCCTGTAGCGTATTCATACAAGTGAAAATGTTGTGTGTAAGAAAATAGTTAGCAGTTATGACCCAACTGCCGATCGTACGTACATTTCATAGCAGAACGATTATGTGATTCATAAATCTCTTTTTTAAAAGAAAATGGAGCACTCCATAACGGTTTTCCCCATTCTTGTCATTTTATGTAAAGAATGAAAATAGATGGACTTGCTGTCGCGTAAAATATGATCACATATTTACTGAAGTGTAATCAAGGCGGCTCGTTGCTATATACGTCCATAATCTATAGCGTTGTAAAACCTTAGCTATTTTATCATACTTTACTTCAGGCTCAGTGAAGAGAAAAACAACTTTTCTTTGCCACTGGAACGCTGAGCTTACCGTCCCAATGACCTCATTTTTTTCCTCGCTGATTCTCCTTGCGTTTTGACCAAATAGAGGCAAATTATTTTTTTCAGTCACGTTTCCTTGGCAACGTCTTGTTTGAGAGAAAAAAAAAGCATTCTTTAGCATTTCTGGCTCTTCCTTTTCTTCCGGTACATTTCATCTCCGGCTACCGTCCATTTTATTTCTCCGGTCCTCCGTCAACATTGCCGATTGCTCCCACCAAAGTTTTTCGTGCGTATACAAATCGATGTTCCAGCCCTAGTTTTCGTGAACGTCGTAAAGATAACGACTGTTTCTTGTAACTCGCCTTTCAAGCACGGAAACTAGTCTATCTTTGTGTGTTTATCTAGCAAAACAAAACGTCATAGCTACCTAATATTAATTTTTTTTTTTTAAATTACTAATGCTTCTATTGCAGGTTCATCTTCCTGTTAGTTATAAATATAAAAAAAACCAAAATTAAAGAAATGTAAGATCTTAGTTTTCTATGTTACATCGTTCTCTTAATGGCAATGTGAGGTTTTAATCAATTACTCAATTAATGAAATTTACTTTTAAACAGTAATTCTGCAAAATTTCTCTGCATCGGAATATTTCTGTAAAAAAACTTACGCTGATAAACGGAAATTCCGAGGCCTGCAAATGTTTTAACTTTTAATTTATGTGGAATGAATTGAAATGATTATTTCTTGGAACTGTAACAACTGAAACGGTAAAAATAATTAACAAATACACTCCTGTTGTTTGGTTGAGGTTCCGTACGACTTTCAACTAATGGTTCTAGTTGCTTTAAAACAGCTATAATTTATAACTTGAAAACACATCCATCTGTACCCCGCATTACAATAATAAAATGAAAAATTTGTGTAAATAATGGCTCCGTTGATTGACTTCCATAACGTGAAGAACTTAGTAACTCAAGTAACCTACATAAATGATTGCGAACAACCATGTCCAATGTGTCGCAGATATACGTGATCATCCAATTGGTAATTTAGTAAATAGTTATTTCGTATATTACTTTAGAGGAGAAAAATGTCATGTGTGCTCGCGCGCGTGTGTGTATTTCGTCCCTTTTAACCAATTCCCTCACAACTATGTTTTCTACCGAATTGCGCTTTTGGATTGATCACACTAGTCCCTAGAATATGAACCCTTCTTACCTCTTACCCACTGAGGCATGGTAAATGTTCCCAGAATCTTATGCACCGAGTCTTTCAAGTCCTAATGATAAGGGGAGGTTTTTATAATGGTTATATCCATACATTAACTAACTTAGTTAATATTACCATTCTAGCATATCACGCGGTTAAAAAAAACTGTTCTGGCAGTATCAAAATAACATTTTTCACTCGCTTCTTTTTTTATAAACCGAGCTAGGTGGCACAGTGGTAACACGCTGGTCTCACATTCGGGAAGAGCCGAGTTCCATTTCCGGCACAGTGTAAAATCACTCCAAGCGAATGCTGGGATGGTTCATTAACAAAAGCCATGGCTGATTCCTATTTTAGCACCTGTCACTGTATCAAATTATGTGTAACCGTCTTTAAAGACTTCGCTGTAAACATGACGTAAATCATACTTACCTTCGTTAACATATCTTAATTAAAATTGTCTCGTAAATAATAAGACTTAAAGTCAAATAATACGAAAAACAAAAAATAAAAACTACTAAGTAGAACAGTTCAAAACAGTTTGTTGAATGATGTTTACTAGTAAAGTATTTATAAGTCAACTGAACCGTTAAAACTGGTGACAGGAATGCAAACTGTTACTTGCAAGTATGTTTAAAAAATTCTATTCTTTTGAAGTACCTTAGAAAAACTATTATTTTTGTAACTTTTTGTTTACTAACGTTTCTGTTCTAAACCTAATAGCTGAAAGGGAACAGTGGAAAGGAGGAGGGAGGGGGTTTTCTTCTCAAACGATAAATTAATTTATATCATAACACTAACTCTTAAACAATGATTCGAATCTAAAATATTTGCTATCCAAATGTGACATATTTTTACCGTAGCAATGGGAGACCTTCGTCGAAGAACTGTATATACACACATATGAAAAAATTTTAAAATACTAAATTTCATATGTGTTTTACAGCGCAGATGATTATCAAATACTTTTAACAGTTCTGTGAATATTTTTAACCCACCTTTATTTCGCTTCCTTGCCTGCCAATATAAGTATCGCAAAGAGTATAAACTAACTTTAATGCCGACTTCATCACAATCAAACATGTGTCAAATCACATGAAACATAGTAAGTTACCTCTTTAATGAAAATTCTACAAAAATACAGTTCATTTGTGGTCCATGAAATTTATTGAAGGCATCGCTTCTTTTTTCTATTGTTAATTTGCTGCTATCATCACCGTACTTTCACAAGTCAGTGTAAATATTTATAAACCATTCAAAGGTGTTAAACCTAGTCATGTAATCGTTTGTGCGTTAAGTTGTGTTCAATAAAATAAAACGATACAGTAAAATATTTACTAAAGTATAAAAATCAATTTACTGCAAACAACATGTTAGGAAAGTGTAATGAGTAATAAATACACTAAACGCGTATGACTTTTCCCGTAAAAGAAAATATGTTTGATTTTATATGCAGTAGAAATATTTTTAAAGAATTATAAAAAAAAATAACGTTTGTAAGTTCCCGTAACTCAGCTGCGGTGCAACTGCAGCGCAGTTTCGTCAATCGTCATTAAATATATTTTAAAATACTTCCAACACTACAGACAGAGGCTGAAATAAATACTGTCAACGCTATCGCAACGCAGAATAAAAAAAATTAGTCAGCGATTTCCATTTTTAAATAAATAAGTGTTCCATCGCTCACGGAATGGTCATTTTTAACTAAACTTATTTTAGCTATACAAAATAATTCACGCAATTTCGAGCTCATTTTAGTGTTTTTCAAAATAGCTACTTTGGGGGTAGCTACAGATTTTTTAGACATGATGTTTGATTGATTTTGTAGCGTTTATTTTATTTAAATTTCGATTTCTTGTTCCTTTTATGCTTAATTTACTCTAAATTGACATAAATGATAACGTGAGCTATATTCGGCATATGTACAGTATTGCGAAGATTGAAATTATTTCTGGGACACAATGTGAAGCGTAACGAAACGAACTGAAAATACGAGTAACTTTCTCAAACAATATTGTAAAGATTTTTGTTTTTACGATAGTCACGTTTAAATAGGAGGATTATTTTTAATTTACCAAAGGTAACTCGTATTAAAAATATATCTATGCATAAGGCTTAGTTTACATATTTTTATCACAGATAACGATCCGGGTTTTATACACGGCAGAGGTTAGTTCTGATTTTCGCTAGTCAGAAACGTGGTGGTCGTAGCCATTGGCCAGTGAGATTTCTCGGACCACTCCCATATCCTCCGCCCTTACATTTTGCCGTTTCTCTACAACTACCTCATATCATCCCCAGCAGCGCCCAAGACTTTTTTGTAAGACGCTGTCCCAATCCCTCCTTCATACTTAATTTTAAATTGTCTGCTTATAGCGCAAATAAATCAAGCCGCAACGATTAAATTGGACAGAGCACTTTTTCAGTAGATGGTGTTAGTAGCCACTAGACATTCTTGTAGCCAAACTTAATAAAGGTACTCTGTAAGACTACGTGAGTTTTCTTTCACATTCGTTCTTATAACTCGTTTATAGAACAGCGTGGCCCATTTATATACTGGTTGTTTAGGATAAAATTAGTACTAAAAATTTTACTTTAGAAAAATATTAATAACCAAAAAACTTATGATTTTTTAAATGATAGCGGGACTTTATGGACAACCCCTTATTCTGTGTGTGTGTATATATAGCAAGTCAATGGGTATCGTCTGTTGGGACAGTCCTGTACGCCTTTGTAACCGCACAGCAGGGCAGATCTTTGTGCTTTCATGGCTAGTTCTGTGATAAATCATACCGGTATTTCTGTAGCAGTTCCATTAATATTCATACCCAGTAAAGCAACGGGCATATTAAAACGAGAGTGCTGTAAAAATAAAATGAGACGGGGAGAGGTCGATGGTTCCGAATAAACTCCGAAGCTTGAGCCAATGGCGAGGCATTGATGTGGTCTAAGGGAAGCGGTACTGGGCAATGAATAGGGACCTAAAAATTCGCGTTTAATTTTACGAACACGGTAGAATGCGAGAAACAATAAGCTCCTCTCACTGTCGCAATTGGCACGTGACTTATTTGACATTCCCTGGAAGTCTCTGAGCCAATAATAGAAATATACCTTAACGTGACCCATATCACAGTGTCAGCGAGCAGCTAATAAACAGATGCTGTTTGCTTGAGTGCACATATATTCTTAGAGGTTATCCTACAGGTCAGTGAACCCGCTAATTTTTCCGGTCTCTATAGTGCGGAGCTGAGGAGAAGGCAAGGCTCAGGTATGCGGCTGGTGGTGGGGACAAGCGGAGCGCTATATGGCCCCCACCACTACCCTGCCGTTCTGCCTTGCCTTCTCCTCAGCTCCCTACAATAGCAATGACTATACACAAAGCATTTGTCACGTGTCAGCCAAACAGGTGTTTGCAATAACGAGAATTTTATGGTCCCATCGCGCACGTCGTATCACTTCTGTCGCGCCTATGTAATTCAGGCATAACGTGACCACTCTTAGCCACTGACCTGGGCCATGGTTAGGTTAATTCTGCTACAGGTTACAAAGATCAATGTTAGAAGTTTTTCACAGGGAAAATTTCTGCCGCTTGAGCGCTGGCATCGGTAATGGGTGCAAACTGACCAATCACGGAGTTTTCCTGAATTTTAAGTTACATAAAGTTGATGATTTAAAACGCGATTTTGGTATATTTTCACCTTAAAATTAAGTTGAATAACTTCGGTCGTTTCCAAGCTTATACAAATTTAATTTTACTACGGTTTCGTATTTTTCTGGTTCCTTGGTGATAGCAGCGGCAGAAATTTTCCCTCTGCCAAACTCTCTCATAAGAAAACACATTTTCCTTACAACCTGTAGTAGAATTAAACTTAGCGATGGCGTGGGGTTTGGCACTAAAAGCGTCGCGGAACTCTCAAGAGTGGTCACTCGTGCATACTCGAACTTCTGCAATGTCGTCGCTGATACCGCGCGCTTTCAGCGCTATCGCTCCGCTGGCGATGTTATATATACTGGCGACGATCGTGAGCGAGCAATCGAAGGGAGGTGGTTGGTGGGGAAGAGGAAGCAGAGGTCGAGGCCCCAATGGTGGATCGGCGAAGGGGGTTTGGGAGGGTCGGGTCAGAAGAAGGAGTGTATGTGAATCGCTTTGATGGCTTCCAGAAAGAAAAGCTTCCCCGGCTCTGTAGAGAGTGCCGGCCTGGGTGAGAGTTGTTTTGAAGCGATCTCGCGATCTTCTCTCGTGTTCGATAACCTCGGGTCGCTGCTGTAGAAAGCGACGATACGCCCTTTGCCGTGATTCCTCTCGCCAGTCTCGATAGAGTAGGCAACGACCAACTGCACTTCGTGTGAGCCGTTAAGGTGGTATCCAGGAACCTTTCGCGCAGAGATTTACGGATGTTAAATTTGTTTTCAAATCAAAACGCGAATTGTTTCGAAATTCGGTTATTATAGGGGCATGTATTTATTACTTTTAAAGCTACAAAAATTAAAGTTTTCTATTTTTATGGATTTTTCTTTATTTATATTTAAATTTTTTTACTCGAAAGCAAAACATACTACTGGCTAGTACTGTACAGTATATGCTGACGTTCGCTAACAAAATATCTACTTAGAAAAAAGTCTCATCGAATTATGGTAAGTAGTTCAATTTTTTAAATCGACGATTAAGTATTTCAGTCGTTTGTTCGACGTCTTGCCTTCCCATTACCCTTAGGTTCCAAAACCTGCTGTCTAAATTTGTTCACTCTTTTCAATAATAAAGAAAATAATTTTGGAATGGTAAGATGGAAAAATAAGAATGTATGGGTTTGTGGACACATACTATTTCTTATGATTTGTTGATAAAAAAACTTTTAAAATTATAATTATGCAGGCCACAAATATAGGTCAGTTGAGCATATAGCAAAGTACTGATGCGCTTCGTGCAGATGAGTTAACAGAAAGTTTATTTTCTAAATCAAGAAATTCCGAATTGCAAATAAAGGCAAGAGGCAACTAAACAGGCTTTTAAATGAAAACAAACATTCATAAGCAATTGTGTGCGTCCATAAACCCATATGCTTATTATATAGTCCGATCGCAACAAATCTTCAAAGATCTTATGATGGGAAAAGGCAGACTTCGAAATTTACTCTAACGTAATATTTGTCATGTTTTTATTAACCTGGTAACTTCGCGAGATGAAGACAGTTATAGAATGTGACGGTAACTATTATTATCTTATTTTGTGATTAATGTGGAGAAGGAAGTTTTTGAAAATGTACGGCTTCTACCCTACCGGGTGACGTCACTGGTCAGCGGGATTCATCGAGAATACTCCAATTTCCCTGCCCCGTCATTCCGAGGCTGCCTCATGCTCTCCTTATATATCATCACTTCACTTCATATGTAAATATGTTAAATTTTTTCGAGCCACAAACAAACCTAGAAACTCTTTGTAACTGGTACCAAAAAATATGACGACTTTATCGTTAGTCAAAAACCGATGTTTCTCGGTGAACTCCCGTTTCTCTCGACCTTGATTTGCGTCGTCGGCCCATGTTTGCTTCATACCATTCGTCTTAACAACCATCAAGAACTCTCTGTTAAGAGCTGACCAAGATATCTTCACTCGCTCATGCTCTACGCTCTTTTTTTTATCTTCGCACCGAGTGCCTTAATTGAACGTTTATTAAACGTCTAATTTTACTTTGCAACGCAGACCTTGGACAAATAAGAACAGGGTGTCCACAATGTCTTGTTATCCTCCTGTATGTAGTTTATGCATATTGTTGTGGTATTATGATTAGAGATTATGGTATATCGCGAAAATGTTTTGTGCCAACATAGCCTTGAAAACACTGACACAACGTAGCTGTCTATAGACCAATAACGTGCATCAAATATTAAAATAGCGGTATTCTTATTGGTTTAGTCAAATAGGGCAGAGCTTCGCGTACAAGGAAAAGCCAGTAATCTTTTGATTAGCTGAACGTACGTTGAAGCCTAGCAAATAGTCAAGTTTTCCCGCGATAAACCATCATCTCTAATTATGATGTTATGGTGTATTATGTTGTAACATAACCTTACGCAGCGCCCGAACCGTAGGAGATATTGTGCCCAAATATAATTTGAACACACCTCCCAACCTTCCTCCGTCGAT
>PNEQ01111600.1:6132-33701 GCA_003012365.1 Medauroidea extradentata
TTTTTTTTTTTTTTTTTTTTTTTTTTTTTTTTTTTTTTTTTTTTTTTTTTTTTTTTTTTTTTTTTTTTTTTTTTTTTTTTTTTTTTTTTTTTTTTTTTTTTTTTTTTTTTTTTTTTTTTTTTTTTTGTAATCTGAAAGTCATTTACTTTAATTTTAACATGATGGTACTAAGAAATTATGATTATCATTTTACCACTGCCACAGATTGCATTGAGAGTGGGTTAAACAACTGCAGGAATTTCCAAATGCTTGTCGCCTTACACAGATACCTACCAACATTATACGTTAAACCGATATTGCGTTGTGTCACCGGAAATCTAAAACGACTTTGTCGCTCGCAAGGTCTTCAGTTCACGTAGCAAAGAGTAAGAGGTTTTTAGGAAGTGTAAAGAATTTTTTCGGCCCAAATTAATATTACAGTACATCTAGCGAATGAAAATAAGTCATGAATGGTAAATCGTATTTATTTCTATAAACTATCGATTACAAACGAGGTGACAAGTTGAGATGGTGGAAAACACAAAAATCTTATCTGCCATCGTATTATCCAAATCAGCGTAATATTCTGCGACTTTTATGATTCGACGAAGCTTATGTGGCATTATTTACCTGTTTACAGACTAACCACATGTGTTCAGTTGTATTGCACCATTGACTCAATCTATTAGAGACTCACTAGTAACGCCCAGTCTAACAAACTCACTAGTAACGAAAGAAAACCGTAACATATTAATACAATTCTTCAACCTAGAATATATGAAAATTTTTCTGCTATAAATCAACGTAATTTTTTTTTCGGTGCATCGTTTATTTTATGTTCTGCATGAGGTCAAATTTAAATATTTATAATAATGTAAAATTATTATAAAAACAATAATTTCTTATTTTATCTTTCCCTGACTGCATGGCAAAATATCGTCATTGTACATAAACTGTTATGACCTCTATTTGCTTTCGCCTTGTTGTCAAAAACAATTTAAAATTATGCCCAGGGTTACCCTCTTAAGTTACCTAATAGCACATTTAAGGCTATTCGTAAACCAATTCACAGTGTAATTGCCAAAGTGTACCTTTCCTTGAAGCTTGGGGTAGAAAATGTTAAGCAATCTAACGGTTCTGAGAAGAAATAAGCTGTTGAAATGCACATAGACGTTTAGAGAGACTTATTGCTTTGTGTAAACGTATAACTCAGTTGTGCGAGCAAAAAATATTTGAACTTAGGTATGGTTCTCATTCACCAATTTATACAATAACTATGGCCGGAAAATTTCGCGGATTCGATGACATTCATTTTAGAATACACTGCCTTGGGCATGCTCTAACCCCGATCATTTGTCCACTAGCTGCTACTCAGTGGAACAGCGGACAATGAACGAACATAGGAAAGTAGATTCTGACATGCAGGTCGTTGAATTGGCTAAATTTTCCGGCCTCTGCCAATAACTACAGAATGTTTCTAAATTAGTGGTCAACCTTTGGGAGTTTTATACTCATGAAGAATAATTTCAGATTATAAAAAAGATAGTTACTACGTCAAATGGGTTTGTATGGGGTTGCATGCATTTTAAAAATTAATTTTTAAACTTAAATTAAAAAAAAACACTGGAAACTAAGTGTACTAAATTATCACTCTATGAGCAATGATTACAGTTATTAAGAACTTCAACTATTGAAGAAACCATATTAAATTTACCTCATTCGCTAAATAATATAAACCATATTCTTAATGATTATAATATTTCTTCTATTAGGATTTGTGACCTTTTACTGTGGTATTTTGGAGCAGTTGATCCAGCAACAGGTTCTGTTTCTGCACGATCTTAAAATGAGTCATTTTAATAAAAAATGCACGTAGTTTCTGTGTTGACAGTGTAACACCTGGCATGTAATAGAACAAAAGGTTTAATTTCTTCAGTGGAATTCCATACAATATGTAAGTACACGCTGAGTTCTCTCAAAAAAATCCTGTGGTGTAGTAATTTAAAAGCATGTAGCAAACACCAGGTAAGAAAACCTTAAGAAACCTACCTCAATGCAGCTCCAAATTCATCTGTGTCCAACACACATATTTAATTCTAGCGCATTTCAGGTATGTATTTTGCTAAAACGTGACCAAAAAGCATGTGCCTATGACACTTTAACCTCTAAGTGCAATAAATGTTGACTACCTCCATTCACAGACAAGAGAGATACACTTTACTGTAGCCAATGACTTGTTTATATTTTTCTTGTAAACGGAGCATTTTGGGGACTTGCAACAAGAAGACTTTTTAAGACTTACTGCTCCAAAAGACAAAACCTATTACGGAAAATATTTGTAATTTAGTATGTACCAAACCCTATTGTTATTGACCGGAATGGGTAAGTTTAAATTATGCATTCTTCACAGTTTGAATTGCTTAATAATAATTTTAAACATTGTTCACTGCATGGTTAACAAACATCACTCTGTTTAATACGATATATATTTTTTATAATTAATTTTTGAAATATATTATCAAGAGCTTAAAACAGCCTTAAAATTTATTTTACACATTAAGTATCTCACATGTTTTCTACTATATATTTCGTTAAGAATCCCTTTCCAAACTGTCAATCACAAATTTAGGAACATCCTGTGTCTGCGTATTTATATATATACTAGCAGTCCCCCGCGGCTTTGCTCGCGAGTATTATTCGTAACTGATAATATTTACTTTAATTGAAAAACCTCTTTGTACACAATATTGGTACTTCAGTCATCAAGTGTTAGAATGTCCAAACGGCTAGTTGAACTAATTCTGCAGCAGGATAACTAGCTATAGCTGTCCACGCGAAAAGAAGTCTTAAGTTTGTCCCTGCCACTAACAGCGACTTCGCCTGGGCCTTATTTATAGCCCAGCCTATTTGACGTTGTGGGGTAATTACAGACACCTAAGGTAAGAGGTTAATCGACTGAGAAACATCTGTTTACCCTGTGCACAAGCATTGGTGACGGTGCCCTCAATTATATATTTTCAAAATATTCACTTTAACTTTATTGACATTACAAAGTTTCAGAGGGTAAAGGTTTCACGGAAACGTATTTGGTGCCCCAAACCTGAGATTAGTGAGATGATATATCGTCGGTTTACTGCCAAAAGTGACAAAGTCAAAATGAGATAAAATTATAAAAATGCTAGGAATATGTATATATTGTTCACGAACAATTGCCCAAGTTTAAAGTCTATTCGTCGTTTCGTACTGTTGTGTCACAGTGTAGTAACATACCAAATTTTTGTAATATCTACAATTTAATACTGTTTTAAACGAAATAGCATTTATGACTTAATCACTTTTGGCAGTATACCAACGATATGTCAGCTGATATTGTAGACGAACCCAAGTGGAAAGCGAACTGCAATTTTACCCCTTTTAAAGACTACATGTAAATTGCACCAATTCGATCTGCCTTGTAGTGTTTGTGTGTCAGAATTGAACGTTCGCACGCAACTTTTAACGGAATTAGAGCCCAGAACCTCCCGGTATTTAGACCTGAGTAACAAACAACTGCGTCACGTAACGTCGAAATAATTCATGAAAATAAAATTAAATTTATTTAAAAAAATAATAAAATATCTGTGTCCTGGCTCATAGAGGTTGTACAACACCACGTCTCGATAGGTTACTGTAGAGTGAAACTCCTGTGTAGGTTGTTTCTCGCTGCTCGTTCCTGCTATTCGGACAGTCTGCCTTGATTATTGACCAACTAAGTTTTATTCTTAATAATCACGTTTCTTATGAAGAAAAAATTTACATACATATATTTTTAAATATTTACGTAAGTATCACTCTGACGCGAACAACACCTCAATATCGCTACTGGTTAGATAGATATTGTGGGTTGATAGAAAACAAATTTTGTGCTTTTTCATCCTTGTGGGTGTCGAATTTCGAAATATTTTAAATGTACATCTCAGACATTTGTATAAGTATCCAACTGAAGTGTAAATCACATCGCTAGCCCGTTCAGTGGAATCAAAATCGATCATTCACTAGAAAAAAAACACACGTCACCCCTGCACAGTATTGAGAAATCGAATTTAAAAAAATCTTAAAACCGTTTTGCGTTAATTTCTGTAATTATCATCCTGAAGCAAAAATTAATTGTTTATCTCGACGGGTTCGATAGATATCAAGGATTTATCTCAAACACGTTCAAGGTCTTTTCACCACTTAAGAGAGTAAATTTCGAAAAACCCTTGAATCACGTTTTAGAATACTTTATTGGTATTTCGTGGACGTAAAAAACTTAACATTAGCCCGCTGGGTTCAAGATATATCGACGATTAATTGAATACGCTTTTCACCACTTTTCACCCCTTTTCACGTCTTTAGGTGGCGAATTTCGAAAATTCGTTAAATTGCTTTTTAGGTATTTAAGTAAGCATCAATCCTAAACAAAAATCGCGTTGCTATATAAAAAGCTATGGGATCGATATATATCGAATGAAGTCGAAAACTCATATTACCCCTTTTTTTAACCAGTTTGGGGCCGAATTCTGAAAATATATTTTAAATGGTACTTCGGATATTTACAAAAGCACCAATTTAAAGCAAAGAGTACTTCGATATCTCGATTGATTTGATAGATATTGAAGGATAATTGAAAACACATTTCACGTATTTTCACCCCTTTAAATAAAGAATTTCGAAACGACTTTGAGTCCTGTCATAGACGTTTGTAAAAGTAACCAATTAAAGTTAAAATCACGACGATAGCCAATTGTGTTTCAAAGATATAGACGATTAATTAAAAACACATTTTGCCCCTTTTTACTGCCTGGGGGTCGAATTTAAAAAAAAAAACCTAAAACTACTTTTAAGGTATTTACGTAAGCAATATTTTGAAGTGAATATCAACTCTCTATTCCGAAGGGTTCGAAAGATATCGATAGTTGATTGGAAACACATTTAATGACTTTTCAGCCCCTTAAATGTTGAACTTTGAAAAATCCTTAAATTGGCTAATACGCATTTTTACGAGTGCCCTATTAAAGTAAAAATCACGATGATTGGCCGTCGGGTTCGAGCTCTATTGACGTTTCTTCGGAAACACATTTCACCTCTTTTCACCCCCTTAGAGGTCGAATTTTGAAAAATTCCTTCTTAGTGCTCGCCTACGACCTGAAGGGAACCCCCCCAAAAAACTTAACGATTCTAGGTCCAGTGATTTGGGCTGCAGTTTGATATGTCTGTCAGTCAGTCAGTCAGTCAATCAGCTTTAATTTATATAAATGGAAAAGAGGACCGAATCCCTTTGCTCGGGGTCTTGTGTAAAGATAATCAGAATAGTTGTCAAGTTAATAAACTAGTCACGAAGGTTGGAGCATGTATAGTATTGTAGAGTTTAGACTGCACGTGACTGAACCTACGGCAACTTCTTGCGTGTTTGCACACCAATAGATAGTTCTGCTGCACAAGTATGTTATTTTGTATATTTTCATTGTGAAATCGTGAACGGGACATTTCACTATTTTTCCTATTTAGGGACTTGAAAAACTCTCGTTATTTATTTGATACTGGCTTCATTTTCGTCTTGTATTTTAAAATTTGTTTTTGACTGCCAGACATATCTTAGACGGTCTTGAGACAATAACAATAAAGCTAATAAATGCAGGCCCAATCTTGTGGCAGCACTGTGTCAGCAAACATCCTGTAAGCAGTAGTTATAATATTTAGCACACATATATTATTGGAGGCTATTCTACTGGTTAAATAGCCCGCGAGTCAGGTTCCTCCGACCTCTACTCAAATTTGATGTTTTGTGTCATTATACTGATTTCAGTTATTTAAGTGATTTATTGTTTGTTTTATGTATAGTAGGTTACTCTCCTCCATGAGAAAGTGCATGTAACTTAACTGTCCATTTATTTTTGTGATTATTTGTCGGCACATTTCTGTCTACTTTGTGCAAATACAGACGTTGTTTGCAGTTTTGCATTTTTTTACCACTAAGGCATGTGTAAAAATCTAAGCTATATATCCATTTTTGGATTTTGTCCATGCTGTTTTAGTTGTTTTAGGTAAATATATTTTTTTTAACTATGCATACATACGGTATAATTATTTTCGTTTCCATTTATTGTTACCAGAGCCATGAAAAGGAAGAAGTCATTGTTATGTTTTGTTCTCTATAGTATACAAAATTTATTACAAAGTACGATTTTTTTAAATATACAAGTGTTTGTAAAAGTACAAATATATATTTATGTAAAAATATTGTTTGCAAAATTGAAATGACTTTTTAAGCAAAACTTAGGAAAAATTTGGGTGAACAAAATTATGGGCTTGTTAGATACTAAATAGTGTCATACAAAAAAACAGCCTCTGTATGCATTTTAATGAAATAAATAGAATATTGATATAATTCACGTAAGAAAAAAATTAAGTCATTGAAATGTATTTATAATACATAAAATTAAGAAAACAGTAGTTGACCTGATAGTCAACCTGGCGTAGGGTCGAATTCGCGTTTACTTACGTACTTTTTCTGAAATAATTATAGTAAAATTGTATGTCTAACATTAATTTTTAAACATTATAATCAATACCGAAATAATATTCATATTTCACATTTAATTTTATTATTGGCAGTGCACATATAATGCAGTAAAAATTTACTCTATCTTGTATATATGTTTTTACAGAAATATCTTACGTAGTTTTACAAGGAAATATTCTTCCAGCAGAAATCTCAAAAATGTTCCATGTTAAAATACGAAGAAACTGTCAAAGAGTGTGAATCACCAATTTTGCATTATTAATAGGGACCCCTATTTTGCGAAAATAATTTTGCCCCAATTTGTTTCAGTGCCTTACGTTCACATCTACAATTCTGCTTCATGGTTATTGGCAGCTTGTCTATGTGAAGAGCCGCATCTCATTTGACTGAGCCAATTTCAAATAAAGTTCCCACAACACCACATGTCTGTGATTTTCTGGTAGAATTCCAAGGCTCCTGCGAGTTAAAATATTCAATCACAGACCACGAATCAGAACTGCAGATATGCACGTTAGGCACGGTAACATAGTGAGACAAAATTCCTTTCACGAAAAACAGAGGTTCCTAATTGTTAATGATGGGGACGAGAGTGACGGTGAAACGTATTTTTTCAGGTGTGGATTTGTCATCGTACAGTTATTCAAGATGGCAAGAAGGCCAGCCGGATAATTGGACGGGCGATAACCCCGACGGCGAAGACTGTGTCATGATGCTCATAGGCGAGAACCTGCTGAACGACTACGATTGCACGGCGAGGCGACCCTTCGTTTGTGAGCGAGAGACAGAAGTATCCGTAATTGAAACTAGGCAGCCAGGAGGATATTATGTAATTGATCCTTGGCGAACTTATGCTATGCCATTAGTACGCTTGTAAACTTAATTCAGCATGAAGGAGATAAGAACTCTTTCATTTGGTCCCTGGGAGTACATGTTGGGAACCAAAATTATAACATTTTTAAAATAAAATTTCATGTTTCCCTATAACGAATTGAATATCTAAGACACCAAACATTTAACAGTTTTCACAAATATATATCACAGTCACATTTTCATTATATGAATGCCTATGTAATGAACAAAATGTTTTCCAGAGTGTTCGAATAAAACGTTTTTAACGAAAAATTTTACTGCAACCTTCTAATGTTTGTAGACATTGCGTAAATGATACTTTTAATAAACAGGATGGATGTTACATAAATACTATTGGGATGGAACCCAGTATTAAACATGAGTTCCATGATGTGGCCATGGCCGTGACTACATAAGTGTATGGAAGCCAAGTCAACCAATGAATTTGGGCAGTCCATTAAGGTGGCCATCTCTATGTCAACCAATAGCTACACGAGTAGTACGTTATGATGCTACCGATCCATAAAAATGTTTAGTTGATCTATTTTGTTAGTTACACAGCATATTTGCATTACATTCAGAGAAATAAAGGAAATTAACAATGAAAACATGATATGTGTTATTTAACTCCAGCTCCCGCTGATAAGAGTGCTGTTCATTTTACAGAAACAGACACACAACTGACAAGGAAGTTAATTACTAAATTATAATGTAACCGTTATTTAATGATCCAGTTTGGCTATTTTGGTGACTCTTGTGAGGAGACCCTTTATTTGGCGAATTCAACGCATTGGAAAAAAGTTCGCAGACATGTTGCGCATTCTGGTATGACTAGCAGTAAAATAATGAACTCATAACAATTGAACTGCTGCCTTGTGCCAAAAATATCCAATTAAAGAAATAAATCATGCTTACAAATATTTTTTATACAAGTTGTTAATTCAGAAGCACACAACAAAACAATGCTCAATAATGGCATCAGTTGAATGTAGTACGAATAGTAGTTTCGTAAAATAATTTCAGTTAGAACAATTTTCAGTTTGAAGATATGGTTCTGTAAACAACTTCAAGACAGAATTTAGGGCTAGAATTTTTCTTACGATGTCGAGGACATGTAGACCTAAGTGTTAAGTTATCTGGCCGTCGTAGCATTGCAAATATTAACATACTAGCTGCCCGGATGCGGCTTTGACCGCTTGAAATTATGTAATGTAAACAGTAACTCTGAATAAAATATTGATTGAAGGCATTTATCAGTTAGCGTACTTAGTTACAGTGAACTATAGCAATTGTCTTAGCTCAGTATAAAGAGCGGGCGCAATATGCTCGTATGATGTCATAGTAATTCTCATCGCAAAATCCTGCACAGGATACGAACCCGTAACCCCACCCCTCCTACATCGCAAACTTTATGCAATACCTGAGTAAATGCTTAAAGGCAGGCGGTGATAATCTTCTTTCGTATGTACAGGCTACAGTCCAAAGAGATTTTATTTATGTGTAGGTTGGCAAAAAGAAACAACTGTTGAATTATTTCACCGTATAATCATTTTCTTTTTTCGGGAGACTGTAACATATTACTGCTTTTGATATCCTTACTTTTTCTCAATTTAATTTGTAGATATTTACATAAGATTCATTCTTACAAAATACGTCTCGATATCTCAATGGGGATAAAAGATACAGACGATTATTTGAAAACACATTTTTTTAACAGCTTTCAAGGACGAATTTCGAAAAATCCAGAATTTGACTTATTGATATTTACGTAAGATTTATTTTAAAGCAAAAACCATTTCAATATTTCCACTAGTTTGGGAGATAATTTTGATTAATTAAAACACGTTTTAAATTTTAAAAGCTTTCAAGGACGAATTTCAAAAAATTCTAAAGACACTTTTTAGATACCGTAAAACGGGGTGAGATTGTGCCAAGTGGGGTGAGATTGTGCCAACCTAATTGTATTATGTTTGTTTACATATATTTAAAAATAGATAAGTACATAGGCTTAGTCCTGAAGAATAAATCAAGTTTGAAAAAAGAATACAAGAATAAAAAACTTTACGCTATTATTTTATGTAGAATTACGTTGGCACAACCTCACCCCAACGTGGCACAATCTCACCCCGTTTTACGGTATTTACTTAAGAACCATTTTAAAGAAAAATCACCTCACTATCTGAAATGGTTTAGGAGAAATCACGGATTAATCAAAAACACATCTTACGGATTTTCACCCCCCTTAGTTATCGAATTTCGCAAAATCAAAAAATTCGCAAATATATATTTATTTGGGAAATTATATGAAAGTTAAAAAATTTTGAAAGTTTTCCCGGTTAATGAGATATCAGGGAGTCTTTGAAAACTAATTTCACCCCTTTCCTTCCCCTTGATTACCGAATTAAAAAAATCCATTCTTAGTGGGTGCCTTCCGGCCAAGGGAAGCTTCCCTCAAAATTTTATGGTTCTACGTCCAGCGGTTAGGGCTTTGCGTTGGTGAGTGAGTGAGTGTGTCAGTAAGGACACTTCATTTGATATATTAAGATTATATATATAAGACTTTGAGCTCATACTATCAAAAAATACAAACCACTGTCTATTAAAAGACTTACAGACATAGGTGGTCCGGGATTTTCTAGCTGACATTTATTTACTATCTTGAAATCAATAACTGGCTGGTATATTTTTGTTGACTGCTAACCACTAGCAGGCAGAAGCTTATTGCGATACTGACTATGTATCCTGGGGAAGACAATGCGACTGTGTTTATACTGTGACGTGTTTCCGCTGTCTGAAAAAAGGACGTCGTACCTTTGTCGGTCTGAAACTTTCTGGCCAGTATACATTTAGGTATCTTAAAATCGACTGCAGGGAAGGGTATTTTTCTTGTGACAATCCAATGCCTTGTAAAATACATTGCACCGTTAATAGTCCAGAATCCATTGTCCGATATCTATTTAACAACCTAAAAATGGCAACGGGCCGGTGTATTCAACGTGACGGCTGCCGAATTTCTGAAAAAAGATGATTAGCCGTAAGTGGCCTGCAGTCCGTTTAGTGTCCTGAAATCGATAACTGACTGGTACCAAATAATGACAGCAGACGACTGTCTGGAAAATTATGTCAAGCATTCAATGGTCCGGTATTTTCTTGCTGATACTAATAAAAGTTCCGAAAAAGTCGTCGGACCGGTATCATTTATCCTGGAGGATGACGACTGTCGTGAAAACGAAACTACGTAGCTTCTTAGTCTGTGGCGCGCAAAACCATTCAGGATATGCTAGGCCATTAAGAGGAGTCCTCGATTTGTTCATAAACGGCGTTGCAGCGTGTCACGCGTATTCTTTTTAACGCGAAACCGCTTAACTTATTCATATTATGTTTATCTACGAAAAGAACACACACTTGAAACTACGCTTCTATGTTATCAAGTACTCAGCACGCTTGTTAGAAACGTGATTTTCAAGTAAAATGGTTAAAAACGGATTTATTCAGACTGCTGCAACTCCTGGAATAGGTTGGTATTTACTTCATACAATTGAAATAGAAAATGTGGTCACCACTTAAAGTCCCGTAGAATTAGACAACAAGGAAATCCTGCACGCCAGATTGGCTCGCTGCGAATAGCGTGTGTTTCTTTTTTTTTTTTTTTTTTTTGTCTGATGGAAACAAATCTACTGGTTGGAAACCTTCCTTCATTTATATAAATATACCGAAGATTAGTTAATTGCTCGAACGAAGATGAGAAAATAATATAGTCCTGGCAGGGGTTCGAACCCTGGACCAATAGGTTCGATTCCAAACGCTCTACTACTGAGCTACTAGGACAATCGCTATTATTAAGTGTACTTCTATTTTAATACAACAAGAGATATAGTTTTTTATCACTTTGTTATTCATTAGCGTTCACGTGTGGAAATAGACCGTGAGTACTTTTACCTGTTTATTTACGTTAGCACAAATCGAACTCTGATCACATTATGACTGGTAGAATCTTCGAGCATATAAAGGGATATGGGTGCTCGGGGTTGAACTAATAACAATAAATGTTTCCTCGCACCATACTCTGAGCGTTTTACTGACTACATGGTAGCGTTATAATGTTACCAAGTATCGAAATGGACATACGAAAAATTCTTTACTCACGCAGACAAGTATTTTATGAAAAGTTTAGTGATAAATAAAAATATCAAACCATAAACAGTTTACTACCAACAAAACCGAGCTCTCGTAACCGTACAAAGTAACTAGCCTCCATATGTTCGCAGAACAGTTTGCGTGTTACGATATCTTCTTGCATTTTTTTTTTTTTTTTTTTGCTGCTGAACTCTGCGGAAAACCACCGCTGACGTAATTGACCTTTTGATTACCATTTCTCTGTATTTATGCGAACCTCGCTGCCTTGGAGGATAAACGAAAGTATTTAAATTAAACTTTGCTGAGCCTTGATTTACTGTTCACTGTGTACGAATTTGTGAAGATTCCAGTTCACTGTCGCATTTCATGCTGTAACAAAATGTAAGTACCAAAGTGTTATTTACAATGATTATTCATCTTTTTCATCACCTACTATATGATCCAACAGCCAAATAACGTCTTACATTCTAAACACTCAGTAATAACTAAATTGGAAACGACAATATATTTGTTATTGTAGAATCAACTTAATGATGAGATTTAAAACAATATTCAACTATACACGAGGAATAATATGTAAGTCGTGAATGAAGTTTGTATACACAGATTTTCAATTTTATCACCCAATTGAAAGTTGGGAGACCAATTTTGTTTTACAGAGTATTTACAGTTACTGCTTTGTTTGCCAAATTAAAAATTTAGCAGTAAACAAACACACAGATATATATATGTATATGTGTGTGTGTATATATATATATATATATATATATATATATATATATATATATATATATATATATATATATATATATGCATGCATACACACACGTGTTCACACTTTGATAAAAAAAACGGACGTATTTTACCGCTACTAATATTACAAATCAAGTGTCATTTAAACGGTTAAAATTATTGCGGATAGTATTTTTTACCTCTCCTTCACACATGCACTGAAGTTCTGTGTAACTATTCGCTGTGTATACTTGCAAAACGCCCAGCTTTAAGTAACAAAATTAATAGTTCAATTCTTTGTGAGTTAAAAATTTTAGAAATAATATCTCTGGGAAAAATATCGCAGTGAATCATAAAACAGAACGACAGGCACTTGGAAGTTTTAAAAGTAATTCTACAAAAATACTACGCGACAATTTACTGATCTCCTGATACAAGTTGTATCAATGTTATAATATTTGAAGGTACTAATTATAATTATGCTATGTTATACATATATACAGTATAATCTTCTATGCTGCTGTTATCGCTTACGAATGAGTTGTTCTGGACAACGCAAAATACTTTTTACTCCATAATTTGTGCCAAAATTCCAACATTCTCTTGTTATGGGCTTTTTTCATTCTTTCGTCAGACTAAATTGTTCCGAACCTTCTTTAATATTATTCCCTCTTAATCAATTTGCCTTGTATGGATTTTGTTTCGGAGTCTCTCTCTGAATGTCTTCCCGTGTGATTGCTGTCGATTTAAGGTCAATTTTTAATTAAATGTCTCCATTTAATAGTTTTTGTTATTCTTAACGCTATACGTAGGCACAATAATTTCAATCTACGTTTTCTTATGTCACTGTGGAAGTTCGTATTCTGTTTACTCGCTTGGTTGCTTAAACGTGGGTGTTCTTCGTTTGGAAATTTTTGGCCTCGTATTTTTCTTTTCATTTTTAAAGTAATGAATGTTAGTAATATTTTAATATTTTTAATGCACGTACAATTGTCGCTCATCAACCTTTTCTTGCTGTGTATAGCACGTAAAATAATAATAATAATATTACATAGTATAAGTGTTAATTGTAAGCCAACTGCGACCCTTGTGAACTTGGATGATGGTTCCAGGTCAAGTTTCCTCGTGGTGCTCGCAGTGCTTGCTGCGGTAGCAACGAGCACTCCTGTCACAATCAACGTACCGGATTCTCCCGCAGCAGGAAAGGAAATGTTCGCTTCTATGATGCAGGTAAGAGACATTCCTACATGTGTGTACAATTAACTCGTTCATTGTAAAGAGAGAACGTTGATAGTCGTCTTGGAAATATTAATATTGAAATTAGTACATGTTTAACTGCGATCTCGGACGATGACTTTTGAGGTCGGTGAAACATATACACTTTACGTATTACATACATGTATATGTTTTAAAAACAAGTGACTTATATGTGAGAATTTGTTGAGAATGCATATGTAACCTGGCCTTCTAAAGTACTTATTTTTTAGCTAGTAGTCTGTACACATAAAGGTTACAGGCTTAATGCTGCTGTAGAATCTGGGAACGTAGGAGATGAAGTTTCTACACGAGTTACACTACTCTTCCGAAGCACAGAGCTGGTCAGAATTGCCAACTATTTAAATGTGAAACAGCGAGTCGTACGTAGACATTTCGGCTAAGTGAAGCCACAAAGTATATTCTTGCTCTATTATCTAACTAACAACTTCCTATCCCCGACTCCCTAAATATTGCTTTACAGAGGTTGTTTTTTTTTTTTTTTTCGATTGGTTTGTCAGGAAGTTTCTTTGTAAAACAGCAAACAAACAGTCATTTTATGTTAACTATCCTCGGTTAACTTACAAAGACAGTTTGGTAATGAATTCTAACTTAGTGAAAAATACAGGGGTCGTGGCGACCTAGTGGTCAGACCGCTCGCCTCCTACACAAGAGATCCCGGCTCGATTCCAGGCGGGTCCGGTTTCCGCATTTTCCCACTTGGGACTCGTGCCTGACGATATTGTTGGTCGAAAGGTTTTCCCACACATTCTGATATCTCACCATTGTAGGGCCCACATCTAACGTCATACTCAGAGACCAGCAGATGCCTAGGGGCATCCTGTCGTAAATATGATCTCTGGTTGTGATACACTTGTTCTCGGGCCCTCCCCATGCGATATTAGTGAAATATATAAGTAGTAAATGTGTCAAAGTTTTCATTGCACTTAAAAAAATTATAAGAATTTAATATGCGTAAGTTACTTCCACAATTTTTGTGAATTTCTGTGTACGGTATACACAGACGTGTTCTTTTACGTCCTTTCTGCGAGTGTAAACGTATCGATTTCGAAAGAAATTTCATCTTGCTGCGTACGAAAAGTACACGAGGAATTAAAAGATGTTCCATGTATTCCTTACCAGTTACCGATAGATATATGTCAAAAACTTCCGAGAACAACAAATAATATCACTAAGAGAATTGATGCACAACCGAAGGTTACATACGAACGCAGATATAAAATTTACTTATTTTTATAGATGACCGTATTTTAATTCTGTTAATTCTATTTCAGTTAGAAAGTAAATTAACCACTTTGTGGTTGGCATGTGTTTGTCGTACAAAACAAGGTAAACCTTTCTGTTCGAATACCAGATAACTTATTGAGGGTAATTAATTTTCACTCACACCCACACTGTTGGTCCGACACACATCGAACACGCTCACTCTACTGTTCTTGTCCATCATCGGCTGGCTACATACAACGGAATATAAGCAAACTCTTATGCATTAAAAACGTCTTAACGCACGTATAAGGATGCAGAATTTGTAATGAGCGTTTATTTTAAAGCAATACGCAGCTCAGCCAAAGATATTCAAAAAACTGGTTTGGGTCGTAAAGTTTAAGGAACTCAGATGATTCGGAAAGTTTACCGAACAAATAAACCCCACATCGTATGTGTGTATATATATTTATTTAATTATATTGTGGTCACAAAATCGGCTGTAGCCTAATAAACAATATAGAGGAAGTGTGACTATTTTAAGTGTTTTTTTAGAAGGTTGCAAAATGTTGAAATTTTTGTACCTCGAGAATGACTCTTGTTACAGATGGCAGAAAATATTCTCAGTCAGGACAACGAAGTTACTGAAGTCAAGGAACCTGAAGGAAATTTTGAAATGCGTATCAATGGTTTCTCTGGTGTTATCAAGACGCGGGGCAAAAGCAACCAGGAGGAAGAACTACCTGCAAGTAAGAGTAAACAAGTCTGTGTGATTATTAAAGAGCGCCTTAATGACAAGTATCTAGGGTTCTAAGGGGCTACGGATGGCTCAGTATCATCGCCTCCCACAATGGAGATTCAGGTTCGATTCTAGGTGCAGCCGGTTCATGGTTTTTCGCTTGTGGGAGACGTGCCGGGTAATGTCGGTAGTGGGCATATATTCTCGGGATGCTTCAATTTCCCCCACCCTTCTAAACTCTAGTAATTTTCACCGTAGGAATCAATAATTTCGTGTCATCCTTTAGAGAATTTATAAACTCCTTGTCAGACAGTCTGTCATTGAGGTGTAATAACTGGCATTAAAGTTCTCTCCCTGTACAAATTCTGTTTATTTTAAGGACTTTTGTAAGTTAACCAAAATTTTCGCTGGCCTAACAAATTAAACAAAATTTTTTTTATTCTGTGAAGCTGATGCATTTTGAAAGTTGAACATTTCCTTAGTATTAACAAAATTTTGGTCCAAGAAATATAATCATCCACCTAGTGAGAAGAGTCAACATACCATTGTACAAAATAACATATGAATACTGGTTTTGTGGAAATCCGTATGTAATTTTTGTTGATTTCGAATTTATGCATATTGCCAAGAGATGAGAAAGAACGGGTGAAACGACACATCACAAAAACTTCTCTCTAGGATCGCTTGATAAAAATTTTTCCAATAATTAGCGGTAATGTCCGGTATTGGAATGTAAGGTAGACTATTTGGTCACATGTTAATAAGCGAAAACAAGTATGTTATCCATATTCATGGACACATTCAGTATAAATGTCTCATACATTGAGAATAAAGTTAGGGTATACAGCTCCGTATAGTGTCCCTAAGTGAACAAAATTTCTCATAATTATATTAACAAAATTTACATCTCCGTTTAAGTCTCATCTCCCTTTGAATCCCAATAACTCGTAACATTAGTACAGACTAGGTAAACTCGTAAAGTTTGAGAACAGGAAACCTGAACAGACAAACATTGAGAAAAAGGTCAGCTTTCAGGCTGTCCCGCCGATACGTCATTCATTTACGGATATTGTATTGTATAGTAATTTTGTCGAAATAAATAGTGACGTATTCGAGAAAAATTCACACACGTATACATGTGTACTTCTCGAAAATTTCATGTAATGTTCTCAGAGCTCCATGCAGAGCTACGATACAACAGTAGAATGAATGTGTCTGTGCCCAACGTAATGCGGTTTGCGTTCAATCGTTCTACTACCCCTATATTTCGTCCCTCCGATGACCTTAGACTGACTGAAAATCGCTAGTTCATCATCATACAGTAAGATGTAACTATGCAAAGAATTCGCCTGGTTCTTTTCATTTACAAAAAAAAAATGGTTTTGCGGTTGATGTTGGATGCTCTGTTCACTACACTAACCAAACTGTTCCCTCATCCAGTAAACTGAAGACTGTTGTTGGATATACATACACCACGATTGCAAAATTCATTCAAAAATTTCTTATCGTGATAGTTTGTTGTGATTCGGTAGGTCAAGTTGGTATAAAAGATTATTTACGATTTTATTAAGAATTTGGATGACTTGAACACAGACTTTAAATAAGAACTAGATTGTATCGCTTCTGTTTTGTTACACGACCAAAATGAACGCTGGCATCTTGCAGGCGAAAAAAGCGAACATTTATTTTCAACATTAAAACATTGGTTTAAGACATCATATATAATGGGTTGCAACTTGACGTAGTTAAATTTGGTAACAAATAGAAACAGACCGACAGCAATGGTTTTGCGCACACTGGACTTCAACATCCAGTGCTAAAGTCTCAACTGGCATTTCTACCTCGATATGACTTCTGTGGAACTTCGAAAATAACAACTTAAGCGGTATATCGGAAGTTAACATAGTTCATAATGATACTCACTTGTATTCTGTGGTCAGATGATATATCCTTATACGGCATCGTCAATTTGAGATGACGTCACCACAGAGGTCGAATAAACAAACACCAACTGCGCATCAATGACATTAACTATTTACTGTGTTCTACTTCGTGTAATGTTGTTCTATGCGCCATTGCCTCTGAATGTTTGTAAAGAGTGGTAATTTTGTAGCCTACTCACAAAACAGTTATATGTAAACTTGGAAATATTCTAATAAAAGTATTTACTTTACTCATTTACAATTAAATTCACTGTTATTCCTAAATACATCCATCACTAAATGGCTACACATGCTGCGGTAAAAGTTTAAAGTTAAAACTATAGATAAATACAGAATTCTAGAATGAGCCTTTAGAGACATAAATCTTGTGTTTGGAACTAAATAACATGCGTTTATTGTTAACAAACGACTACGTATTGACTCCTAAAATTAGCATTAGACAGCTCATGAAATTCTGTCACACTGTTGTCAATTGTACTTGAAGATAGCACCCTACTTACCCTCTCCGTTTCCATTTGTACTAGGATTTTACACAAACACCGACTATTGCTTCATATCTCAAAATACTAAGTATAAGTCACTTGTCGAATTAATTAAGAGATTTCTTTCGGTTGTGATGATGAAATGTTTGTCTGCACAGAAAAAGACGAACCAGTAGCAGCAGGTTTAATCAGGCATCCCGCTGAAGAAGAGTCGACCAAAGACTCGGTCGAGGAAGAACACCCGCGCTATAAGAAGCTGGGCAGCGGCTACTACAAGTTCCACGACCACGGCACAACCTGGTTCAACGCCAAAGGAATCTGCGAGAGAGAAGGAGCGCACCTGGTCATCCTTAACTCCAACAAAGAAGCACAATTGATTGGAATGCTTTTCGCCCGAAACCCCAGACCTCACGCAATCTACCCTGATCAGATATGGGTCGGCATGAATGACATCCAAGAGGAGGGTCGCTTCGTCAGTATTCTAGGTGAGTGCGATCATTTGAATTTAACACAGTGAAGTGATGTGATTTTGTTCTGCCCATAACAGCGAGGACATTGATTTGACGACCGGCCAAGAAAGGTAATTCAAGTAGCGCCTTGAGCTTTTTGACATCTGGAAGTTTTCTTGATTCAAAAAAACCATGGTGGTTGGAAATCTCAAATCACTATTCAAGCAAACATTTTTTTTGCAGAATTTTCACAGCGAAGCCCTTTGTCTTATTGTTATCTGGTATCTCTACCGGCACATTGTTGGCAGATTCTGTCCTGCTGTACCTGAGCTACTTGGGTATAACTGATGTTAGTATTGAGATCTTCGGGAGTTGTGACAAGTCTCACCAGTCTATCATCAGCCAATGCCCATTGTAACTATTAGTTCATTTATAACACTATTCCGACAAGGTTAGTTTAATACTCCTACCAGAAAAGGCTACTTTTTTTTCTAATCGCTGTGAATGGTAGTGCAAACCATCTCACCAGGCAACTGTTCTGTGATGGCTTTGCTACTAAGACCCATTTTGATGACGTAGTTGATGGATTTCAACAAGTAACGCAAAATAATATTGTTCTTCTCACAACCAGTATAAAATTTTCTATAGTGCTTGTATAAATACTAAGAAACAATATCCCACCAGGAGAAACTTGATATGATGTCAAGAACCCCATGTGATTATGTCATTATGGTCGCAGTGACAATAAACACATATTCGTTTAAGTGATCAATAGTCCACTAACAATCATAATATTGTAATTCTCTTGGACATCATTTGAAAGGTCATTAAAAAGGCTACAATAAAGATTCGTAATTTTATAACATTAATACGAATTGTTTTCGTGTTGTCACAACAGTAACACGTGCGATATTTAAAAACAAGACTTATCACTGAACTTTGTACTACTGACATTGCATATAAGTTATTGTCAGTGGAGCTTTCAATTGATATAACACTTTGTTTGTTTCATAATATATAACTGTAGGGTGGTGGTATGAAGGAACGACTTCCCTTCCTAAAGCAATAAATTTATAAATACAATGTAACCTACTTTGCTCACGTAATTTACCAAATAATTAAAACCACTCAGCCTATTTCATGTCAAGGGAATAAATTGTAGAAAAAAATTTGGTGGCTTCTCATGAAATAACTGTGAGTCGAAAATTGTTGTGGTGGTAGTTATTTAATTTAGATACTTTCAAACGTGTTTTTTTAAGCCAATATAATTCATTTTCGTGAAAGTTCTACACGAAATGGTAGGTATCAAGATGTTTTTTCTTTAAGTATGACTCTGGGATCATACTGTAGTATTCGTTAGGGCAGTTTCACTTATTTTGTTGCTACCATAGAAAAAAAATTGTCAATGCTTGTTTACCGTCCAGTACACTAACTACACCCAATTATTGCCGTGTTTTTATACAACTTGAAACAACCACCAGATATACATCCAGCAGTATTTTGTAAGTTTCAAAAGATTAAATTATCTAGCTGTATAACTTAACGGAAATTACTTTAGATGGCACAAATTAGTTGTATGAGCTAAAGACACTTCACAAAATAGATCTCGTGTTAGTCAGCAGAAGGACTGGTACAAAAATAGGTGTAGGACCTGATGTTGCAAGAATGGTTAAAGTGTTTCAAAAATCTTAAACTAAAGTTAGATATTGCTATTGCAGGACACAATAAAGACGCTGCAAAGTTTCTTAATAAATTTTAAAACCATGGTTCTGTTCTTGTAGAAGTATCATAATAACATGGCAATCACATTCAAGACAACGATTTGACTACATTAACAGCAGTAGAATTTGTCCACTATGAAGAATGTGTGAAACTCTAATTAGGAACAGCTTTACTCTTGATGAGTGAATAGAAAATTACTGTTAAATCCAAGGAGAAGCAGAAGGTTATTGACTTGAGAAACGCCAGTATTTTTTTTTCCATGATGTATGTTTCTAGCCATGCATGACAAATGGATGTCAAAGAGTTTATGATAAGAAATCTTGTCCACCTTACATAATATAACAATACAAACTTTGAAGACCCAGTAAAAAATCTTATATAGTCACCTGTATAATTAACTCAAGTTGAGTGTCAACGTCGACTGCATGGCGCTTCCCAATAAAGAAACTTGACTTCATAAATAAAGTTTTTTTTTCTTTGTTTAATTAGTCACAATATTATTGTCAGTAGTAAAAACACACCTTTAAACACAGAAACATCCGCGAAACAAAACTGCGACGAACTGTCAAAGCAATTTATGAAATAGAAAAACCAAACCATATTGGCACAAAGATGGCGTTGCAGCGTGTCACGCGTATCATTTTTTACGCGAAACCACTTAACTAATTCATATTACATTTACCTACAAAATGACACACACTTGGAACTATGCTTCTATGTTTTCGAAAATGCAATGAGCTTGTTAGAAACATAATTTCAGGTTAAAAACTGTTTCTTAGCTGCTATAACTCCCAAAATATTACCTGAATTCGAAAATTGTAAAGCGTGTTGCCTTCCAAAGGAGGACAGGGGCTATCGAGAGAGCCAAGGGCCACCCATCCCTGGTTCTTACCCACTGACCTGTCCAGAAGTCAGTGAGCAATTCGTTACAATATGAGTGTGGTGTGTTTTCAGGCGAGGTTCTAGCGTCAGTCGGGTACAACAAGTGGATGAAGAACCAGCCGGATGATTGGAAGGTCGAAAATCCCAGCGGCGAAGACTGTGTCACAATGACGCGAGACATGGAGCTTAATGATGTCCACTGCACAGCCAACATGCCCTTCGTGTGCGAGCTCAACCAAAACGACTCTAAGCAAACTTCCAGTAAGCAACGAAGATAAATTAACATTAAATATCATTACGTTTTGCGATCAACTCGTTTTGATATGTTTTGAAAATGGAGAAAATTCATATAAGTAAGCGGAAGATACAAAATGGGGGATGATTTCAGTCAAGGATAATTTTTTACGTTCCGTGTATTAATATATACATTTTTATTAAGAAACTCAAAGTGAATTACTGATTTATACAACTGTCAATGACCAGATTATTTTGCGTATTTAATCTAACGTTACATCTTTAAAATTCCTTTAGAGTTTTTTTTTTTTAACTAAGCATGTATTATTATGAGCCACTATGGAAATTAAATACATTTCCAAAGTTAAATATTGGTCAAGCTATCGAAACAAATATTAGTTTTTATTCTGTAGTTTTTTTGTAACATGACATTACACATTTCTTCCGATTCATTAGCTTAATCATTTAAAAGTCTCAAACATCGTGAGATAAAAGAGAGTAACTTACTGGTTCCTGGTTGTACATTTTTTTGCTCTATATTCGCCACCACATATCTTTTCTTTTCTTCTATATCAAGGATCAGTCAAATTCTTGTAAGAGTTTCTTGTAAACATTATAACTTAGTTCGTTAAAAAAATTATATATACACACATTTAATTTCTAACACGGCAAGCAAACGTATGCTATCTCTGTTTATGGCATTAAAACAGTTCAAAGTTATTAATGAATATTCTACTCCGAACATTACTAAAGAGTTGAACTTAAAATAAACGACAGAACTTTATGGGTCTTAACGAAACGAGAATTTCACTAATGTAACTCAAAATTACGTGTTAATCACAAAAACGAATAAATTTGTGTTGACAACTATCTTTACTTTTTGAAAAACGCTGTGTTATTACGAATTTTTCAAAAATAAAACTTTAATATTCAAGCAAAAGGTTATGTTTGTAAGTATCTTATATTTAGAAGTTAGGATACAAAGCTTATAAATTATTTCGGAACCAATCGGATGCACTTGAATTAAAGTTATGTTTTCCAAATAACATTTGATCGTTTCATAATATGTTTTTGTTATGCTATATTTTTAAAACAAATTAGTGTGTTTTGTAGCATTGTTCCGTTGTAATTTAAGTTTATCAAGCAAATTTAAAACAGCGCGTACACTATAAATTTATTTTTAATTGTTTTCTTTTCGCTACTAGGTCGCAGACAACCTGGATTCGAGGAAGTGATGGCGCTATATTGCTAGCCAATTAAAAGCTAGAGAGTGGTTTTGATTTATTTTTCTAGGGGTGACGATGGCACCTTCTTCAGGGCAGCAGTTTTGTTATGTTGTTGTTGTTGTTTTTTTTTTAACATACATGAGACAAAAGTTGTTCTCGTTCGTTAGTGTGACTCAAACAGCCAAGATAGTTTGGTATTTCATTTTATAAATTGCTTTGTTCTTCTAAGTTTTGTTTCGCGGCATATTCAGTGTTTGAAGGGGTGTTTGTATTACTGACAATAATGTTGCAACTGAATAAACAAAGAAGAATAGACGTTATTTGTGTAGTAGTGTTTCTTTATTCTAATGGGCCCCGAGATCGTTAACTTGTTATGCAATGTTTTGCTCCACAATGTGTCAAGGCGGGAGTAACCTCTACTTAGCTGGGACGTGATAATATGTTAAAGTAACGGAATACGTTCCTTAAGAAATAATGTGAGATTCAACTGCCTTCCGTTATATAATTTTTTTTCCGTAAAAGTAGATATTTTAATTTCCTCAAACTACATGTTAAGGGGCCCACATACCTGCGCATCAAATGGCGTTGCAGCGAGTGACGATTTTTTTTCTTGACGAAATTATTCTTATGTCTCTGTGGATCTTCGGAAATAACGCACACTTACATTATGAGGTATAGTTTTAAAAATTCGGCACGATTATTAGAAACAAAATTTTCTAACCCCTCAAAATGATCAAAAACGACTTTTCCAGACTGCCGTATCTGCAAAAATAACAACCAGATTCGAGAAACCCAACTATAGAATCACGCGTTTGACCTTGAACGTCGCTGCTCACAAATATAATAATGTGGCCACAGCTTAAAGTCCCATAGTATAAAGGATAATAGTAAAACAATACGTGCCAGCTGAGTAGCTTGCATGGAGGGGCGATAATATGCATTACATACGTTGGTCAATGGCAACTTTAACGCTCCTTCCTCACACGCACATGAAGCCCCTTTTCAAGCACACATTCTAATTTTTTGTGTCTTATATGTTATACATATTTTCTGCTTTTGACGATTATTGTGGCATGTTTTTGACGATGTACATGACACTCGTATAAACAGTGTAGGCGAAATGTTAGTGCACGAGTAAAATGCATTTGTGGGGTAAAGCTGATTTTTAATGTAAATGGTGATAGTGTTAGGAAAAATGTTTTTTACAGTACTTAATACCGCCATCAATTTTGGACAAAATAATTTTGCACCAACTTCTGTGAATGTGTTAGCTACACATCTGCAGCTATGCTTCATGGTTATTGGCGGCGTGTAGGCATCACTCAATTGTTTGCACCAATGAGAATATGGTCAGTACAAGAACACATACGTGATTTTCCGGTAGAACCGCAAGATACTGAGAGCTCAAAACGTCTTTATCACTAGCCATGAAGCAAATATTCAGGTGCGCACGGAAGAAATTAAATCGAGATGGAGCAAAATTATTTTCACCAAAAAACTGTATATCTAGTAATAAATAGCGTAATCCCAGTTGTGATTGTAAAGAAATGTTGTGATGTGTTCTGTCACAGGTTTTGAACTTCTAGAACTATTTCATGAAGAGGCCGAAGAAAACAGAAAGGCCGAAGAAAACAGAGAGGAAGAGGTCGAAGAAAACAGAAAGGACGAAGAAAACAGAGAGGCCGAAAAAAACAGAAAGGCCGAAGAAAAGAAAGGTGCCGAAGAAAACAGAGAGGCCGAAGAAAATAGAGAGGTCGAAGAAAACAGAGATGCCGAAGAAAACAGAGATGCCGAAGAAAACAGAGAGGCCGAAGAAAACAGAGTGACCGAAGAAAACAGAGAGACCGAAGAAAACATAGATGCCGAAGAAAACAGAGAGGTCGAAGAAATCAGAGAGGCCGAAGAAAACAGAGAGACCGAAGAAAACAGAGATGGCGAAGAAAACAGAGAGGAAGAGGTCGAAGAAAACAGAAAGGACACAGAAAACAAAGACGCCGAAGAAAACAGAGAGGCCAAAGAAAACAGAAAGGCCGAAGAAAACAGAGAGGCTGAAGAAAACAGAAAAGCCGAAGAAAACAGAGAGTATTCCTATGATGATCCATCAGAGGAGAAACACGACGACTACGTGAAGATGGGCGTCAACCTCTACAAGTTCCACAAAAACAGCACCACCTGGATCGAGGCGAAATACACCTGCCAGGCAGAGTCAGCGCACCTTGTCATCGTCGACTCAGATGAGGAGGCGCAACTGATGGAGGATCTGTTCTTACAACACTCAGTGGATCTCTATGACATCAGTCACCAAATATGGGTCGGCGCGAGCGACATCGAGAAGGAGGGACACTTCCTTACTGTGTACGGTGAGTAAACAATCCGACCCTACTACTCCCGTGAGGGGAAGAAGCGGGGCGCCAGTAATTAGTAGACACGTCACAGCATGTGCGTACCTAGGAATAGTTTTCGGAAGAAATTTCGAATTCTTATCTTGCATAAATGTTCCAATGTCATCGATGTTTGACGTCTCTAAATTTAATATTAACACATTTTATTAACATTTTGGTTATTTTGTAGAATATTCTACCTTTTGTAATGTAAAATATAATACTTTGAAAAGAAAACTGATATTTCGGAGAGGTTTGAACCCCCAAAACGACTTCCCTGGGTGCGCCTATGCGTCACAGGAAGGAGAAATGTACTGCGCCAGACATGAGTTCGTGGTACACGGCCAATGGAGATGTAGCGGTGAAAACAGAGAAACACAGATAATGTAACGACTTAATGATAAGCAGGACAGACGTACGAATGAGGCTTGACAGAGTTACACTTTGTATTCAGTATACAAAGATATGGCACACTTTTTTCGCGACTTTCTCAGTAACTCAATCACACTATACCAAGAAGTTACATTTTCAGTTCACATCTATACACTGGCTGTCTGAGCCACAGTGTTATGGCCGGTGCTATGTGGTGTGCCACACCAGTTGCGCACGGTCGTCAAGGACAACACAGCGATAGTTCGTATTTTTCCTGCGGGACTAGTTGTCATGGTCGAGTAATACATACGTCGAGGGTATTGTAAAGATCCATTCAAACTCTTCCGCAACAGGACTTTATGAGAGTAATTGGGTTCTGACCTACATAATAGCTTAAATTTTCTTGGCATAATGGTAACAAAACTAAAAGTACGGCGTTTGCCCACCAATCCATTCATACCCGTGAATATTATTTGTATTCTGAAAATGTCATTTACTTTAACTTTAACATTATAGTACAAAGAAATGATGATTATAATTTTACCACTGCCACAGATTGCATTGAGAGCGGGTTAAACAACTGCAGGAATTTCCAAATGCTTGTCGCCTTGCACTGATACCTACGAACCTTGTACGTTAAACTGATATTGCGTTGTGTCACCGGAAATCTAAAACCACTATATCGCTCGCAAGGTCTTCAGTTCAAGTAGGAAAGAGTCAGAGGTTTTTAGGAAATGTAAAGATTTTTTGGCCCAATTTAATATTACATTACATCTAGCGAATGAAAATAAGTCATGAATGGTAAATCGTTTTTATTTCTATAAACTAACGATTACGAACGAGGTGACAAGTTGAGATGGTGGAAAACACAAAAATCTTATCTGCCCGCGTATTATCCAAATCAGAGTTATATTACGTGACTTTTATGATTCGACGAAGCTTATGTGGCATTATTTACCTGTTTACAGACTAACCTCAGATGTTCAGTAGTACTGCACCATTGGCTCAATCTATTAGAGACTCACTAGTAACGCCCAGTCTAATAAACTCACTAGTAACGAAAGAAAACCGTAACATATTAATACAATTCTTTAACCTAGAATATGGTGAAATTTTTCTGCTATAAATCAACGTAATTTTTTTCTTCGGTGCATCGTTTATTTTGTGTTCTGCATGAGTTAAATTTATTTATTTATTTTAATGTAAAATATTGTATAAATATTTCTCTCAGAAAAAAAATCCTGTGGTGTAGTAATTTAAAAGCATGTAGCAAACACCAGGTAAGTAAACCTTAAGAAACCTACCTCAATGCAGCTCCACATTCATCTGTGTCCAACAGAATCATTTAATTCTAGCGCATTTCAGGTATGTATTTTGCTAAAACGTGACCAAAAAGTATGTGCCTATGGCACTTTAACCTCTAAGTGCAATAAATATTGCCTACCTCCATTCACTGACAAGATAGATACACTTTATTGTAGCCAATGACTTGTTTGTATTTTTCTTGTAAACGGTGCATTTTAGGCACTTGCAGCAAGAGGACTTTTAAGACTTACTGCTCCAAAAGACAAAACCTATCAGGGAAAAATTTCTAAATTTAGTATGTGGCAAACCCTATTATTATTGACCGGAGAAGGTAAGTTAAAATGATGGATTCTTCACAGATTCAATTGCTTAATAATTATTGTAAACATTGTTCACTGCATGGTAAACAAACATCACTCTGTTTAAAATTATTATTTTTTATTAAATTTTTAAAATTTATTTTTAAGCGCTTATAACAGCCTTAATAATTATTTTACACATTAAGTATCTCATATGTTTCCTATTTTACTACTAATTTAGAAACATCATACATACACACACACACACACACACACACATATATATATATATATATATATATATATATATATATATATATATATATATATATATATATATATATATAGTCATTCGTTCATTTTCGTGTGTATGTGCCAGAAAAGCCCTGAATGTATAACAGTAAATATACGTCTTGCTAGAAATTAAGAAAAGGGACCGAATCCCTTTGCTCGGGGTAATGTGTAAAGTAATCAAATCATTTGTTTACAGAGGGGCAACGAAATATTTGTTTGCTTGTACCAAATTATTTTGTTCCCTCGATTTGTTTGAGGCAAATAGCTGAATTTTGTTAGCAGTACCAAATATTTAGTTGGTCATAAAAATATTTCGTTGGACATATTAAATGCGCATACAATATTTTAAGAACTAAAAAGATTACATTTTATAAACTTGGAATATTTCTAAAATTTGAAAAGCTAAAAAAAAAAAAAAGTGTTCCCGCGCCGGGATTTGATCCATTATCCCTTAACTTATCACCTGCAATGCATGACCTAACCAACTGAGCTACGAGTGCTTCCGTGGGAGGGAGAGAATTG
>PNEQ01111600.1:33801-106462 GCA_003012365.1 Medauroidea extradentata
TCCAATTTGTGGCACAAACTTATATTTTGAATGTTGAGGTATACAGTGTTCGCCATCTTATCGCTTACGCACGCCAGCCTGCCATCATCCACAAGTCAACCAAATGTATTTAGTTTCGCCAACAAAATCATTTAGTCCATCGAAAAAAAATTTTTGGTACAAAGCACTTCACTTATAACTAACAATATTATTTTGTTGATAAGTTGTAACGAGTTGTTTGTTTACACAAAATATTTATTCGACGTCCAGTAGTAACCAAATATACGTATGGCACAAACAAATTGCGTTTAAATGAATAATTTGGTCGAGGGAAATAATTAATTTTGTTTGGAGGACTCCAAGCTTGGTCTTACCAACAAAATATTGTTTAGCTGAAGCAAACATCACCCAAACAAATATATTTAGTGTAATGAAACAATTCTTTCTCTCAGTTAATAAACTAGTCACGAAGGTTGGAGCATGCATAGTATTGTGGACTTCAGACTGCACGTCATTGAACGCACGAAAACTTCCTGCTTGCTTGCACACCAATAGACAGTTCTGCTGCACTCATTTATTATTTTGTATATTTTTATTGTGAAATGGTGAACGGGACATACCTCTGTTTCTCCTTGTTTACGGACCTGAAAAACTCTCGTTATTTATTTGATACTTTCTTCATTTTAATCTTATATTTTAAAATTTGTTTTTGACTGCCATACATAAGGTATCTTAGACGGTCTTGAGACAATAACAATAAAGCTAATAAATTCAGGCTCAATCTTGTGGCATCACTGTGTCAGCAAACATCCTGTAAGCAGTAGTTATAATATTTAGCACACATATAATGCTGAAGGCTATTCTAGAGGTCAATTAGTCCGCGAGTCGGGCTTCTCCGATATAGTATACTCATATTTTTTGCTTTCATCCTTACTCTGATTTCTATTATTTAAGTGATTTATTGATAGTTTTATGTATACTAGATTACTCTCCTCCATGTGTAGATGCATAAAACTTAATTTTTTTTTTTTTTTTTTTTTTTTTTTTAGTTTTTTTTATTTTTTAAATTTGTTTTTATTTTGTGGAAATTCTCACTTTGTTTGATGATTTTATTTTTTTTTATTTTATATGCTTGTTTTATTTTCTACTCTATTATTACTTTTTTTGTTTTTTTTTAGATTTCTTCTATTGTTACATTTCTGTCTACTTTGTGCAAATACATACGTTGTTTGCAGATTTGCATTTTTTTTACCTCTAAGGCATGTGTAATAATCCAAGCTATGTATCCATTTTTAGATTTTGTCCACGTTGTTTTAGTTGTTTTAGGAAAATATATATTTTTTAAACTATTCATGCATAGAGTATTATTTTATTCGTTTCCTTTTATCGTTACCAGAGACAAGAAAGTGAAGAAGCACTGATATGTTTTATTATCCATAGTATACAACTTTTATTACCATTCACAATTTTTTTTCTAATTATACAAGCATTTCTAAAAGTACATATATTTTGTGTAAAAATATTGTATGCAAAATTGTAATTGTTATTTCAAGAAAACTTAGGAAAAATTTGTAGTGAATGGAAATTATTGGCTTGTTAGATACAAAATAGTGTCATACAAAAAACAGCCTCTGTATGCATTTTAATGAAATAAATATATTATTGATATAATTCACAAAAGAAAAAATTAAGTCTCTGAATTGTATTTATAATACATAAAATTAAGAAAACAGTAGTTGACCTGATAGTCAAGCTGGCGTAGGGTCGAATTCACGTTTACTTACGTACTTTTTCTGAAATAATTATAATAAAATTGTATGTTTAACATTTATTTTTCAACATTGTAATCATTATCAAAATAATTTAATTTTTCAAATTTAATTTTTATTATTGGCAGTTCACATATAATGCAGTAAAAATTTACTCTATCTTGTACATGAACATATTGTTACAGAAATAGCATATGTAGTTTTACAAGGAAATTTTCTTGCAGCTGAGATCTCAAAAATGTTCCTTGTAAAAGTACGAAGAAACTGTTAGAGAGCGTGAATCACCAATTTTGCATTATTATTAGGGACCCCTAGTTTTCGCGAAAAGAATTTTGCCCCAATTTCTTTCAGTGCCTTACGTACAAAACTACAAGTTTGCTTGATGTTTATTGGCAGCGTGTCTATGTGAATAGCGGCATCTCATTTGACAGAGTCAATTACAATAACGTTCCTACAACACCATATGTCTGTGAAAAGCCGGTAGAATCCCAAGGCTCCTACGAGTTAAAATATCCAATCACTGACCACGAAGCAGAACTACAGATATATACGTAAGGCACGGAAACAAAGTGAGGCAAAATTCTTTTCGCGAAAAACAGAGGATCCTAATTGTTAATGACGGGACGAGAGTGACGGTAAAACGTATTTTTTTAGGTGTGGGTTTGTCATCGTACAGTTATTCAAGATGGCAAGAAGGCCAGCCGGATAATTGGACGGGCGATAACCCCGACGGCGAAGACTGTGTCAAGATGCTCATAGGCGAGAACCTGCTGAACGACTACGACTGCACGGCGAGGCGACCCTTCGTTTGCGAGCGAGAGACGACCGTATCCGTAATTAAAACTGAGCAGCCAAGAGGATATTATGTAATTGATCCTTGGCGAACTTTTGCTATGCCATTATAACACTTGTAAACTTATTTCAGCATGAAGGAGATAAGAACTCTTACCTTTGGTCCCTGGGAGTACATGTTGGAGACCAAAATTATAACATTTTTAAAAGAAAATTTTATGTTTCCCTATAACGAATTAAATATCTAAGACACCAAACATTTAACGGTTTTCACACGTATATATATATATATATATATATATATATATATATATATCACAATCACATTTTCATTATATGAATGCTTATGCAATGCACAAAATGTTTTCCAGAGTGTTCGAATAAAAAGTTTTTAACGAAATTTTTTTATTTCAACCTTCTAATGTTTGTAGACATTAAGTAAATGATACTTTTAATAAACAGCATGGATGTCATATAAATACTATTGGGATGGAACTTAGTATTAAAAATTATTTCCATGATGTGGCCATGGCCGTGACTACATAAGTGTATGGAAGCCAAGTCAACCCATGAATTTGGGCAGTCCATTAAGGTGGCCATCTCTATGTCAACCAATAGCTACACGAGTAGTACGTTACGATGCTAGTGATCCATAAAAATGGTCAGTTGATCTATTTTGTTAGTTACATAGCATATTTGCATTACATTCAGAGAAATAAAGGAAATTAACAATGAAAACATGAGATGTGTTATTTAACTCCGGCTCCCGCTGATGAGAATGCTGTTTATTTTACAGAAACAGACACACAACTGACAAGGAAGTTAATTATTAATTAAAATGTAACCGTTATTTAATAATCCAGTCTGGCTATTTTGGTGACTCTTGATAGGAGACCCAATATTTGGCGAATTCAACGCACCGGGAGGATGATGACATAAGTTCGCAGACATGTGGGCCTTTCTGTGATGACAAATAATAAATTAAAGAACTCATTTCTATTGAACTGCTGCCATGTGCCAAAATATTCAATATAAGAAATAAATAATTCATACATATATTTTTTCTATGCAAGTTGTTAATCCAGAAGAACATAACAAAACAATGCCCAATTACAGTATCAGTTTAATGTAGTACGAATAATACTTTCGAAAGATAATTTCAGTTAGAACCATTTTCAGTTTGAAGATGTGTTCCTGTATACAACTTCAAAACAGAGTTTAGGACTAGAATTTTTTCTAACGGTGTCGACGACATGTAGAAATAAGTGTTCAGTTATCTGGTCGTCGTAGCATTGCAAATATTAACAAACTAGCTGCCCGATTGCAGCTTTGTTCGCGTAAAATTATGTAATGTCTTAGCTCAGTGTAAATAGCGGGCGCAGTATGCTCGTATGATGTCATAGTAATTCCCATCGCAAAGTCCTGCACGGGATACTAACCCGTAGCCACATTCCTCCCACACCACAAACTTTATACAATACCTGAGTGAATGCTTAAAGGCAGGCCGTGATAATATTTTTTCATACGTACAGACTACGGCCCAAAAATGTTTTATTTATGAGTAGGTTGGCAAAAAGAAAATACCGTTAAATTATTTCTCCGTGATCATATTTTTTTTTTCGGGAGATTGTAACATTTTACTGCTTTTGAAATCCTTAATTTTCTTGAATTTAATTTGTAGATATTTACATAAGATTCATTCTTATAAAAAATCATCTCGATATCTCAATGGGTATAAGCGGTACAGATGATTATTTGAAAACATATTTTATTTTTTAACAGCTTTCAAGGACGAATTTTGAAAAATCCTAAATTTTGATTTATTGATATTTACACAAGATTTATTTTAAAGCAAAAACCGTTTAAAGCAAAAACCATTTAATATTTCCACTGGTTTAGGAAATAAGTGGGATCAATTAAAAACACGTTTTAATTTTTTAAAAGCTTTCAATGACGAACTTCGAAAAATTCTAAAATTTATTTTTAGATATTTACTTAAGCATCATTTCAAAGAAAAAATTACCTCACTATCTGAAATGGTTTAGGAGAAATCACGGATTAATGACAAACAAATTTTACGGTTTTTCACCCCCTTAATTTTCGAGTTTCGCAAAATCCAAAAATTGGCTAATATGCATTTATTTAAGCAATAATATGAAATTTAAATAATTATGATAGCTTTCCTGGTTAATGAGATATCGGGGATTCTTTGAAAAAAAAAACATTTCACCCCTTTTCTCCCCCTTAGCTACCGAATTTCAAAAAATCCATTCTTAGTGGGTGCCTACGGGCCAAGGGAAGCTTCCCTCAAAATTTCATGGTTCTAGGTCCAGCGGTTTGTGCTGAGCGTTGATGAGTGAGTGAGTTAGTGTGTCAGTCAGGACACTTCATTTTATATATTAAGATTATATATAACAGACTTTGAGCTCATACTATTAAAAAATACAAACCACTGTCTATTAAAAGACTTACAGGCATAGGTGGTCCGGAATTTTCTAGTTGATATTTATTTACTATCTTGAAATCAATAACTGGCTGGTATATTTTTGTTGACTTCTAACAACTCTCTGAAAAAAAGACATCGCACCACTAGCAGTCAGAAGGTTATTGCGATACTGACTTTGAAAACTGGAGAAGACAATTGGACTGCGTCTATACTGTGATGTGTTTCCGCTATCTGAAGCAAGGACGTCATACCTTTGTCGGTATGAAATTTTCTGGCCAGTATACATTTAGGTATCTTAAAATCGACTGCAGAGAAGGTTCTTTTTCTGATGGCAATCCAATATCTGGTAAAATACATTGCACCGTTAATAGTCTAGAATTATTTTTCCGATGTCTATTTAGCATCCCAAAAATGGCAATGAGCCGGTGCATTCAACGTGACGACTGTAAACTTTCTGAAAAAAAGATGTTAAGCTGTACGTGGCCTGCAGTCCGTTTAGTGTCCTGAAATCGATAACTGACTGGTACCAAATAATGACAGCAGACAACTGTCTGGAAAATTATGTCAAGCAGTCAATGGTCCGGTATTTTTCTTGCTGATATTAATAAAAATTCCGAAGAAGACGTCGGGCCGGTATCTTTTATCCTGGTGGATAGCCACTATCGTGAAAACGAAACTACATAGCTTCTTAGTCTGTGGCGCGCAAAACCATTCAGGATATGCTAGGCCATTAAGAGGAGTCCTCGACTCGCGCATGGACAACGTTGCATTGTGTCACGCGCATACATTTTTACGCGAAACCATTTAACTAATTCATATTATGATTATCTACGAAAAGAACACACACTTGAAACTGTGCTTCTATGTTTTCAAAAACTCAGCACGTTTGTTAGAAACATGACTTTCAGGACTCTTAAAACGGCTAAAAACGGTTTTTTTTAGACTGTTGCAACTCCGAAAATATTACCTGAATTCGTAAAGTGCAAAGCAAGGGGCATGGGTTGATCTTTACTTCATACATTTCAAAAATAAATTGTTGTCGCCACTTAAAGTCCCGTAGGAAAAAAACTAGAAGGAAAACCTTGCACGGCAGTTTGGCGCGCTGCGAATAGAGGCGATATGCTTCTCATCACGTGTAGGACAATGGTTCTTATCGCTACGCTGTTCCCACACGTCAAAGGTGGAAATTGGACACCAGCGAAGACTCCTCTTAAGTGGTTTCAATTTTTCATAAAAATGACAATAGAATGTTTGCATAATTTATAGGCATGTCCCATTAACTACACTGTAAAAAATGTTAGTAATGTTACTCAACATATGTATGGTAATATTCCCCAACCTTGAGAGGGAAATCTGATTTCCGAATATGTGTGGAAATTTCCGCAAGGTAGTGTATTCGTCACACAAACCACTCGGAAGTTTCGCTCGCGCGTTATGTCAAATTGTCCTAGACGGCTTGCGACAATATGTAATGACAAATTACATTACCAGTTGAGTAACTTTCCTTGACACGTCTTGAGTAATTTTCCCTCACTTGTAGAGGTAATTAGCTTCCGTTACATGTAGAGTAAATTTACCTTAAATTTTTTCACAGTGTAGGTGTTTCACGTGTCTTCTAACAGCTTCACAATACACAGAGGAAACGGAAAGGGAATTGGCTAGGTTCCATATTATATATCCATTCGACAAACAAACGTGTCTATTCCAAGGTTGCAGGGGCGCGGTGGCCGAATGGTCAGACAATTTTCCTCCCATCAAGGCGATCCGGGTCCTATTCCCAATAGAGTCGGACCCCGGATTTTCGCATGTGGAAATCGTGCCGGACGATGCCGTTTGTCGGCATGTTTTCTCGGGGTTCTCCCGTTTCCCCCACCCTTTTAGTTCCAGCGCTGCTCCACACTCACCTCAAGTCACACCTCATTAGCGCTGAAGACCTCGATGCTAAGCACTGAACAAAATCTCTCACTCCCTCTCTCCAAGGTTGCAGCAGAAATTAAGATTGTCGCTGGCGAGCTTTCAGTCATTGGCTGGTTGGTTAGCTAACAGTGTTGTTGCAGCAGGACATAGTTCGGATGCTGTAATTAGGGCCCGGTAGTTTTCCCGAAAAGATTTTTGCAACACTTTGTTTCAGTGCGCACCTGGATCTCTGCTTTCTGGTCAGCGATTGGATGCCTTAAGAGTGCGTGGTAGATAAATAAACCCTAACAACATCAATTGGTTTCTACGCTTTTTTCGAGGCCAATATTGATAAAATACTCAATGACAATCCTGGATAGTGTTATTTGCCAACTTTATGAGTAAATATTGACCCAGAATTGATAATTCGTTACATGGGAACTATTGCGCCGCAGTTAAATGCACGAGGTTCCGGCGTCAGAGATTGTGCCTATGAAGTCCGTAACGCTGAAAACAATTTTGTTTAAAACCTTGGCTTAAGCTATTGTCTAGGATTGCTATTGTTTGATTTTCACAAATTGGCTTCAAGAAACCTACAGTTATAGATTAATGCTTTAACTTTGAATTATGTACTACGCCCTCTTAACTTACAGCGTCTGGATGTTAAACCCGCAAATCAATGACGAGTTGTGTCACAGTTATCCATGTGCTGACTGGCACAGTCAAATGAATAATAACTCTGCACAAATACACTCTGTCAATAATCATGAAGTTGAGCTGCAGGTGAGCACTTATGACACTGAAATAAAGCGGGGCAAACACATTTTCGCGAAAATTACCGGGCCCTAGCTATAACGCTATGTTATAGTTCAATCGTAAAGATTTAAACATTCAGTTTCCGTTTTTAATCCTCTATAATATAATATCACTGTGCGCATGAAACAGTATGTGCTTGTAGTTTGGTAACACGATTATCTGTTACCGTTACGGGGTAAAAACGTCTCAGGTAACCGGTATTCCGCGATTTGGCGAACGTGGCGGGTCCGGCTGGAGTGTCGCCTCCACGTGTCGTAAAGCATAAACAAAAAAAGCCACAATGTATTTAACGCCAAGTGCACAGAGTTTCCGACATTATTTGTACGGGATGTAGTTAAGCTGGTTTCTGAAGAGACCGGCGGGTCACAACGAAGTATTTTTAAAGCAAGAAAGGAGATAAGAGCGAGTGGTGTTTTGACCACACCGACCAAGAAACGTGTAGATAATAACCTAAGAGAAAAATATGATGAATTTGTGAATGATGTTGTTAGGCGTAAAGCGCACGAGTTTTCCGTCAGAAGTGAGCTCCCGAACATCGACGAAGTACTATACGTAGTAAATAGTGATCGTGACTTGCCAAATTTTAAGCACTCGACATGTCACAAATTCTTAAAGCATTTGAAGTCCGAGTTTGTGAAACGCCGCAGGAATTCATTTTTAGATGATAAGGAAGATATTTCTATGTAGCGTCGTGAGTACCTTTGTTCAATTAAAAAGTGAAGGATCAAGAACGACGAATGTGTTATTTAGTTGAAAATCTGGAGACCAGTTCATCAGGCAGCGATTTGAACCGTGTTGAGCATTTGCTGATGTTGAGTTTTAGTTAAATAACTTAAGGCCCCGCTCTTTAGTTTATCAGTGGTTTCGAAAATATGTTTTTAACACAAATTGATAAATTTATCAAAAATTTATTCTGGCAGTTTTAACATTTATATATCACCGTTTGTATCGGAATTTTTCTGTTGCAATACACCAGAAATTTTTAGATTTTTGCCCCTGAAGTAGCACATATTTTGTTGTCAAAATAAGCCAAAATGAAGCAAAATAATTTTTTCCTAGCAAACGGTACATTGTTTTAAAAAACGTTCTGGCGAAATTGTGTATCGTATGACTGTACACAGTCTCAAATTTTTTTTCAAAGCATTTGGTCAAAAAATGTTTAAGTTATTTGCAATTGTTTAAAAGGTCTTAAATAAATATTATAGGATGGAGAAAATGTTATGTTATAACGGGACGGCAAGGTGATTGTTGTTGAGAATGTTTTGGTCCTCGCTTACTGTTCCCATGGGAAAATTTTAGCAGAGACGTCAGACCTCACTACGTAGACGCGTGACATTGATAGCTGATAACACGTGTAGGCGGCGCGACGGCTTGTTATAAGCTGTGCAGGATAATCTGAGCACTGCTTACAGTTTACTGTGAGTCATTTTGTTTCCATCTCAACTATTTTAAATACAAAAACCTTTATGTAACTAAAAACAAGTTTAAACATTTCACAATTATCAAAACTTTACTTCTAATACCCCAATTAATAAATGTTTCAAAACTGTTTCAAGTATTGGGTAGTGCTCTGCCTAAAGTGAACCGCCTATACACATACAACCAATGCCATTCAAGAGCGCGAACGCGTAGAGTGATACAAGTTGCAACCTTAGAATGGGTATAGTGTAGTGTAACTTGTGCTGTCATTGTAGTCCAAGTCCATTTTAGTCGCCGTTTTTTCATTTGCCTTATTTTGTTGATTTACTTTGTTTTACATCGCCTATAGTGTTGAAATGATTTTTTTTTGTTTCAGAATTATTTTGCGTGGTTATTGATCTTTTTGCCGCATCGTCTTTCTGGGTACAAGTAAACATAATTTTCCGTAATTACTATGTATGTTACACGTTTGTTTACAATAGCTAACACCGGTACTGTATTTATTTTTTTGATTTACTGTAGGGGTTTTTCTGCAACTCGGTAACATTCGTTTACAATAGCGTATACAAAATATGGCGTGGCTCACAATGCACTGTGTTCAAACTATCATATGAAATACAAACAAATTGACGAATAAAATCGTTGCTGTCGCATTAAGGGTGTTCAAGTGCGATAAAATCATAAATTTGCAGACGATACTTGTGAGTACATTTTACTCTTACGAAATAGTAGTTTTCATAGTTTTCTCATAACGGTATGTCAAAGTCAAAATTTGCTTGTTACGCTGCCATGCAAATAGTGAAAACCAACTAGCTAACTTAAACAAAGTAATTCACTGTGAACTTACATCCCATGAGATATGCAGTTAAAAACTCACATCGTAATATTTTGAATAAAAAAAATTGCAAAAGTACGGAAAAAGTTGCAAATTCAGCAATTTTATAAAATACAGAAAACAGTTCGTGGGATTTTTTTTCAAATGTATCATTACGTAGCGCATAGTATCTTATTTCACTGTGAATTATTTCACATATGTAAGTCAATTGGTTTTCACAATTTGCATGGCAGCAGAACATACACATTTTGACTTTGACGCACCGTTATGAGAAAACTATGAGAGCTAAAATTGTTTCGTATGAGAAAAATGTACTCACAATTATCGTCTACGAAACTAACAATATTTCGTAAAAATAAAACATTATGACTTCATTGCACTTGAACACCCTTAAGTAACATATTTAACAAATGTGTAAAGGCGTAGATTTAATTTGAAATTTCGCCACCTATACTATAAGCTCTGAATTTCTTGCAAGCGTTTGTTAAAAACCCAGTGAAAGAGATAACCTTGTCTCGTGAATTAATAACACAAAATAAGTCGAGTAAGTTTCGGAATCGTAGGAGAAAATTCCCGAGAGCCTGTGTTTGTATGAATCACACATTTCCCCTGCTCTTGCATTCCATGGCAACTCTACCATCAGTTCATTTCATGGTAAGTAGGGCCCTGACTTTTATCCGGGGCTCTTTTATTCATGGTGATCCAGCCTGCGTTGATAACATTCCGATTTATGAATTAGTTAAATATTTAATTCGTTACGATGATATGTTAATTAATCTTTAAAAATCCGAATAGTGTTGAACACGTATATGACACAAAAGTCATGTCAAATCAATAATAATACTACTTGCATATCAGATTCAGTAAAGCAGTGAAACTGATTCTTTTTTTTTTAATGAGAACTGCAATTTATACATGAAATCGATTGTTCGATAAAGGACTTTGTTTAATATACATGTGTTTTAAATTTCTCAACCTGCAGTACGTTATAACTTTTTAATAGGAACGTTTTTGTCATGAAGAATACTACTTTCGTTTGTACTGACAGTTAATTACAAGTCAAAATATAACATGAAAGTATTTCGAGTTTTAGCAAAACACGTCTTCAGTAGCAAATTGCACAATTTGAACTGTAACATCGCACTCACCAATCTATAATATTCTAGAAATATAAGGAAACAAAGTTCTCAACCATACATGCGGTTCAACATTCGCAATATTACGATCATCTTGAGCTGCGCGAAGCTTAATGTAAGCTGTTATAGTTACTGGTGTGTAATAGGCAGTGACCTGCGAATTGCGCGTTATTTTCTGACAGCTGACTAGACTTCAAATGACTATAGGCTCGCTCAACGTCTCCCGCTGGCCGATATAGTCGTGACTTGCCGCGGAGAGTGTTTACACGGTTGAGAGGCCAATCTCTGTATAGACGAAACACACGTAAATGACAATATATGAAAAAAAGTTCGTGACCAATTGAATCGCAGATGACGACGAAAGTGAAGTTTAGTCTGCTACCAAAAGACAACGCGAATTTTGCATATCTCTAGTAATATGCTATAATTGAAGAGAAATATGATTTTAAAAAAATTATTACAAATATCTGTATTACAGTATTACAGAATTATACAAAATTGTATTGCTTGAATTTTAACAATATTGTTTTGCATTTCGCAATTTTTTATTTTATTTTTTTTTTTTTTTTTTAGATTTCCGAGGGAAGAAAAAAAAAGTATTTATTATTTTACAGAAAATCTAAAAGAGTTATAAACAATAGTCATTGTGCAGCAATGTTAAAAAGTGTGCTAGAAAGGTTTTTTTTTTTTTTTTTTTAGATTTCCGAGGGAAAAAAAAAAAAAATTATTATTTTACAGAAAATCTAAAAGAGTTATAAACAATAGTCATTGTGCATCAATGTTAAAAAGTGTGCTAGAAAGGTTTTTTTAAGGAAATAACATACCATGCTGATATAACACGCAATCTAGACAGATTATAGAATCTCCATGTTAATAAATATTTTATTTTATTTTCAAATTTACTTCTTACCAGCCAGAAATGGAGAAAATACTGATAAACAGAGCAGATTATTATTTTTTTTTTGTGAAAATTGTTTGTCACTAACCCGTTTCAATGCCATTCGAGGACATATGAAATTCTGCTTCAAGACAAATGATTGGGTGTTTTAACTCTCTTAGGCCCAGCTTCACCAACCTCTGTTAGGCATTAGACATTAGTTAAAGGGGATTATCAGCAGATCTTACACTTTAAATCGTATATTAATCCTCTTTAACTAATGTTAAATGCTTAACTGAGGCACGTGAAAAAGTCCCTTAGACTTGGGATTCTACCGGCAAAACAAATACGTGTGGCGTCGCAGTAACCTTGTTCTCATTGGCTCGGCCAACTGATTGACGCCTCTTGCACAAAGACATGCTAACCAATAGCCACGAAGCGTAGCTGCAGACGTGCACGTAAGTAACTGATGCAAGTTGATGCAGATCTCAGCTACTCTAATGCTAAATCTTCACATCTTGACCCCTTTCTACATTCAAACGTGGCAGAAAACTTAAACTATGGAGTCAACATTTAGGCGTATTACCAACGTATCATCGAGAGGAAGACGAGAAAAACTCGTCACTAAGAATAGAAACTAACTTACAAAAAACGAAAGAAAAAAGTTAATGTAAAATTTGGAAAAATTGTATTTTATAATTTACAAATTTTTACATAGTGTCATAGTTACCCGTTGTTCTTCCACTTCTACACTTTACTCGTTAATATGACAGTAATGTTTTGTAAATACCCATTATATTGTTCTGTAATGTGTATAATTTGTTTTTACAAAATATGACCTCGAAAACACTTAGTATTACAGTTGCAGGTACTTGTAGCAGTAGATTAAGAACTGAAATATTTTTACGGGCGTGTAAATATCCTTAAATCAGTCATGCAGAATGTATTACTTTTTCACAAATATTCTTTATTTTGTAAAAATTATCTTTCACGACTCTCTATCATGCGAAAAAAATAGTTTTACATAATGTCGTGTCAAAATCATGTTTAATTTTTTTGATTGAACATTATAACGAAATGTTACCACCAAATGCTACGTTACAACGATTAATGATATACATAACAACTAAGGAATAAACAAAATTAATGTACACTTTGGCCTATAGAATGTTAAAAATGAGTGTTTACAACTGTATACAGCAGTTTTCATGACTCAGAGTAGGCCAATTCGATACAGGATACTTGTGTTCTATAGTGTGGTAGGTTTCATATTTTCTTTCCTGGATTGTTAAAAATTTCCGTGAATTTACGGACAATCTTACGGAAACGTCTGTTTAATTAACGGAAACATTATTTTGTAACACAGCTAAACATAATTATGTTTCATTAATTAAACATGTGTCAAACTGCGAGAAGAAACTAAATAAATAACCGAACGCATTATTGCGCCTGCATCCTAAAGAAGTCACATAAATATGCGAGTTTCCATAAGTGGAGCTAGCTGCCTTCCGTAAATTAACAGACACTTCTGGGGAATTTTTTACCAGCACTTCTCCGTAAAACAACGAAAATAAATTTTAACAGTGCCACCTAATGTTAGTGACAGTTTTTAGAGACTGTTATTTAGTACTCCTTAGTAACACACTAAAAATTCCACTGGCATTCGGTACCACTTGAAATACTCTCATGTACACCGTTATAAATTTTAACGGAAATGTACCGTTAATAAACGGAAATAGTGTCCGTAAAAGTAAAATACGGAAATGTCTACAGTAAATATACACTACGGTATCATACGTAATATGTCCATAAGTCTGCTGCGGACACTTACACGGAAAAAATCGAAAATGTATGGGTTAGAAAGCTGTAAATATCGTGGATATATTTTAATAACATCACCGGTAAATCTGCAAATCTGTATAAATGCAATTGTAGCATTATAGACATGTAAATATGGCTCAGTTCTGTGTGATGAAACTGTTTTACGGAAACTTCTGTTTGATACGGAAATAAGTTTCCGTGAATTCACGGAGGTATCTGGAGAAATTTTTACCGGAAATTCCGTAAATCAACGGAGAAAATTTTTTACAGTGTGAGTTTTGTAACTCACTTTTTGTATTGCGACAGATGAAGCAAGAGTTTAAAACGAAAGCGATTACTGACCGATCCCTCCCAGAGTTTAAATTTAAGAAATCTTCAGATCGATCAACGCCGGATCCATAGCAGCGGGCTACGAATTAGTATACATTTGTAGAGCTGTTTACGTCAACATCTCGACTGTATGAATCTCAAGTGTTCTCTACGAGTCGCTCGTCTCAGAGCCCTGACACTGCTACGAATAGTTGTGAACACTTTATGGTTTACACTCTGTGTAGTATATGATGCTGCGTAATAAATTTAAAATAAAAGCATTTTCTTAAATATGACGTTCAGACTTGTACGATTTTATAAAATCTTTGGAGCTAAAACACTCAAAAGATAAAAAATTTCACGCGATTTTTCATATGTAATAAATAAAAACTAAGTGAATCAACTTGAAATTATTACAGCTAAGCAGAAGAAAGAATTTTTTTAAATTATATAAGAGTAAGTACTTAGGACACAATAATATTCTGTTCTACTGGATATTAAAATAATAAATCAAATTAGCACAAGTTAGAGAAAGAGTGGTAGAGAGAGTACTAACAAAGTTAATTTACCATATCAAAAGAAAATCTAGCCTGAGCCTGTGATATAGTAAAATGCTATAACATAAGCAATCCTAGTTTTGATTGCCTTACATGATTTTTTACATTTCTGCTTAATTTATTTTCTCGTCAAACAAAAACTAAATATGATGTGTGTATATATATATATATATATATATATATATATATATATATATATATATATATATATATAGGCCAAAATGTTAGCAAATGTATACAGAAAGGAAAATGATAGCTTTGTTACATCGAGTGTCCAACACAAAGGAAAGTGATAGCTTTGTTACATCGAGTGTCCGGCATTATTTTATCAGCAAAGGCCAGTTGGTAACCAATAACATTAAACGTGTTAAGCTCATTACTTTAACAACTGCACTGCGTCTACTGGTATCTCGTAAACGAGTGATCATCCTAATTGGAAACGAACAAAAATACCCGCAACAAGGCTTGCAACTGTGACATTGAGCAAACTGTTATGAGTTCGTAATATTCAATGTCAGTAAATAACCATTCAGGACATAGTATTTGTGCCAAACACGTTTACGTCCATACCTCATTTCCCTGGTCAGAAAGACCACATGAAGTTGGTATGAAAATGTTCAGTATAGCGGCCATATATTCAAATTTACAAATTCAACTTGCGCGAATTGAATGAATCTATGTAGTCTTACGAGAGCTATTAACTCAAATTGTGCGCGCGGACTTTGTTAAAAAGCTTCTTCATTGTCAGTTATACGTAAAAAACAACGTTCATTTTGTACACGTATTATGAAATACGTTTTAAGTTTAGCAGAAATTTTTTTTTATGAAATTGTGCGTATACTTGTATTGTGATCAGGAAAATTAATTTCATGTAATTAAGGATGGTCAGGTGGAGAAAAATCACAAATATGTTATTATATGATCTGGTGTTAATTTCGTAGCCGTTCCTTGAGAGAACATTTTCCTCTGACAAAAAAAAATATTTCATCCAATTTTCCTATTGTAGCATTTCAAAATTCAAAATGCGTACGTTTATACTTCATAAACCCTGTGAAAACTAATAAACATAGTGAAACACGCCGGTTAAATCCAAATCAAAGTAGTATCGAGGAGGAAAAACATGATCAGCGCAACTGTTTTCGTTTACACTGACGCGCTATATCACTGCTTCTTGATAAAAAAACACACAGGGGTTGAATTATGGTCATGACCTCGGCCGATATCAACTGCCGCGTACGTCCATCAGGCCGCTTAATGACTTTGCACTGGGTTTTGCTTGTATTTTCTTCTGCTGAATTCTACGAAATGTTTTCGCCATCGTCACTAGCTTACTTACTGATAATTTTATCTCCGTTTTAATGTGAATTTCGCTATGCAACGTCAATGTTTCAGTTCACTTGCTCCTGACGTGTGAAGATTCAAGTTCGCTGGCATATATCGTGCTGTAACAAAATGTAAGTACAACAGTATTATTGACTACGTTTGTTCCTTAATATTATTGTATCTCCCTTGTCTGAACTACCCGCCAGTAACAAGGCTGCATTTTGTTGAAGCAATAATAATTTAGTAAAAAAAAAAAAAAAAACACCGTAGGCCTACTTTTAAGATTGTGTAACAGTCTACAGGCTAACACTTAAATTATTATTACATAATTTGTGACGAATAGGTGTATAAGTAGTTAATTAAGGGTTCATGTGATGGCTTCAAAGGAGGCCTAAGGGAACCCATTTTTTACTACAGATTTTTTTTATCGGGCTGTGTCTGCCAAAGTTGGTAGTTCGTCGATCAGCCAAGAATTTAATAGTAAACGGACACACAGAGTTAAACACTTTCACACTGTTGACAGTGCCAACATATTTTACTGTTGCTAATGTTTAGAAAGGGTACTTTATAATGATTAATGATTGCGAATTGTCAAGTATTTCTACAAGTATTTAAGCGGTACTTTATTTCTTGAATAGAGATCAACATTTTGTATACTAGCGTAGCTTCTAAAAAAATTGAATGCTTAGTTAACCATTTGTTATGAACTCATGTTTCTGGAATAGTACCAACGTGACTCATAAAACATAAATGTATACGCTTAGAATCCAACAGAAAGTAAAGCTACAAAAATACTATGCGCTAATTTAGTTTCCTCACCATAAGGTTGTATTATTGTGGTATGTATAACGCTTTGATAATATGGATCGTCATTTTTATCCCACAGGTTTTGTAATGTAAGTAAATTGTCATATAGTTATGAGTTAATTATCATGCGTTATATTGTTATTATTCTTTGCGAAACAACCCTTATTGAACAACGCAAAACTATTTTTTTTTATAATTTTTGTTCATATTTCATTCGTCCCTCACTATGGGCCTCCTTTCTTTCGTCAGAGCAAATTGTTCCGGTCTTCTTCGATTTTTCCTCTTGGTCATTTAACCATTTATGGATTTTGTATTGAAGACTCTTTCTGTCCTGAATGCCTTTCCGTGTGGTTCCTGCCAATTTCTTGTCAGTTTTTTTTTTTAATCTCGCCATTTCATTGAATAGTTTCTGTTTAACTTAACTCTCAGGTTTCATAAAATTCGACAATTTTCTTTGTTAGTCTACCAGAGCCCGTTCTTTTCATGTGCGCATGAAATTTTATGTAAGTTTTCCTTAAATGTCACTGTGGACCTCTGTAAACTGTTTGTTCTGTTCGTTGCTTGTGAGTCGGTGTTGTTTGTGTGAAAAATTTGCTGCTGGTTTATCATATATTGTATGTTAATGATGCCGTTTACCACGCACTCCAAATGTGCTGCAATGCCGGGATAAATACGTTTGTTACGGTATTAAACTTGTACCTATTGCGACACTGTACAGAAACATGCTTTGGACAGAGACGTAATGTTGTTTTTAAGGCACCTTGATTATTAACAACACTGTTTAGTAAAGCCCCAACATTGATAAAAAAAACTTACTTTTCAGACTATTTTACTTCAAAATATACTAAGATGGTATATGTGAAACTCAGACATAAACGTGCACTAAACCAACTTTGCTACAGACTTTCCACTAGTAAAATTGTGTTGTCACCTCTTGAAATCCTTTAGTAAAAACCGATGGAAAAAAAATCTAGAACTCTTGTTCAGCGCTTGGCTCTTTGTGGTGAATCGGCGTTCAATTTGGGCTTCAAAGTCGTCGTTATAGGTCCTTCGCTTCTAAGATCGTAACGCGTACGTAGGCGGCGTCTTCAATAGTTTTATTTTTTTTTTAACGCCCGTATAAGCGTCTCACGTTCAGTTTCATTTTTATTGTCTATAACTGGTAAAGTAATCAGTAAATGACATGATTTTAAGCGCTAATGTTAAGCCTACTGCAACCCTTGTGAACCTGGGTGTTGTTTCCAGGTCGAGTATTCTCGTGGTGCTCGCAGCGCTTGCTGCGGTAGCAACGAGCTCTCCTGTCATAATCAAAATACCTGATTCTCCCACAGCACAAAAGGAGATGGTCGCATCTTTGATGCAGGTAAGATATATGTGTATATCTACATATTGTCCATGGTAAAGAGTGAACATTGATAGTTGTCTTTGCAAGTGTGAGCTCGGACCACGGTCCACGGTTTAAGAGGAAGAGGTCTAGACACTGCGTATGTTCTCCAGCAAGAGAAGGTGATTCCTTTTATGTCACCGAGCGCTAGTAGTAATTTGGTGGCAAATCAAAGATTTGCCGTGTTTACATCTAACGATGTTACAATTTTTACAATTATTTGTACAAAATTATATTATGGTAAGCTGGTGTTGTAGATATATGTTACTTATCAATAAATACAATGGCATGTGTGTGGAATTGTTTATAAAAGTTGTCCGAAAAAAATATTACATGCTATATAGTTTTAGCAAACACATTAGAACAAAATTAATTCTTTCATGCCCTACAAAATTTTAGAACCGTTGCAATGCGTATCAAAGTGTAAAAAGATTGAAAAACTAAATTTTATGGTTGAAAATGTGTTCCAATAGAAAATTGCATATACATAACCTGGGTTTTCAATTCCTTCTTCTATAAAACAGGCAGTTCCGATATCTACAACACATTTTAAGCTGTGAAATCTTGCTAAGCCAAATACAAAACTAGACAAATTTTATATTACAAGACTACTAGCGCTGCGACAAAAAAAAATAAGGAGTTCAATTTATTCCTCAGTGTCAAAACCTTACCTTCATAGGCCGTGGCTCGGACGAAGGCTGTTAAGTTCGTTTGAATCTATACTCTTTGCGTATGATCTATCAAATAACTGTGCAATGGGTGTGCATGACTGGATTTCGTTTCTTGGACATTCTCGAACACGAGTGTTCCTGAACCCTGAATACGGATTCACAATCACACTTAACGTACGTACGAACACACACCCGTACGTTACGTACGATATATTGGATTCACAACAGAATTTAATTTACATATGCGTGGAAAATATTTATTTCATTACAAAATGTCGGTAATAGATTATCGTAATTTATTTTTATTTTTCGTACCGAATTAAATAATTTATGCCAAACGATAAATGATTTCTCGATATAAATTAATATTAAATTGAATCTTAAGTGTTCACATGCTGCATTCACAACCACCACTTAGCGTACGTACGAAGTAGAAAGTTGATCAACTCTACTACGTACGTACGCACGCTACGCGAGGATGTGAATGCTAGCATGTACAATAGGGGTTTCTACTTTTACACGTACCTACATACGCACGTACGCAAAGTGGTGGTTGTGAATCCAGCACGAGTGTGTCTACCTGATGACGAAAACAGATTCCAGTTCACGAAACGTCGTCCTACTGTCTGTCTGTAAAACTACTGTGTTTTGTTTCATCTCATCGTTGTGTCGCTTGTTGTTTTTATGTTCGTGTCTGACATCCACTGTGTTTTTGTTTCGTCTCATTGCTGTGTTGCAAGTTGTTTTCTGTTTGTGACTGATATAATACTGGTTTTGTTTCACCTCAATGGTGTGTCGTATTTTATTTTTTTATTTTGTGGTCCAGACTTATTCTGTTCGTCCCTTTGTCAAAGAAGACCTCAAATTTGGTGGTGTCGTGGGTTTTTCATTTGAATTTAAATTTTTATTTTAATTTCTAAGCTGTTTGAGCTGGTTCTTATTTGACCCGCTTCCATTTTTGGAATTCTATGTTGTGTAATATGTATACTGTTGACTAAAGCATACTCTGCTTATTTATGTTTTTCTATTATCTTTAGTATTCTTTGACAGTCATCTATAACGAAATAGAGTATGTCCGAGAATCTCTTTGCGTGTTTGGTACGTTTCTGTGTTATATAAATAAATGGCATGTAGATGACATTTGGTTGGGAGAGTAAAAGTAACCTAGGCTTCAAAAGTACTCACTTGATTGTGAATAGCCTGTACTCATGAAAGTCACAATCTTAACGCTGCAGTACGCTTTGGTAAACTGAGCACAATAGTTATTTCATGGTTTATCATAATCTTCCGAAGTACGGAGCGGAAGTCAGACTTGCCAACTACATAAAATAAAAGCTAAGCAACGATTCGTACATAAATGCTTCGGTTGTGAGATGCCACTAAATGACAGTATGTTTTACTCTGTTTTCTAACCAGCAGGATGTACAATAACATGAAAAGACGTTTTAAATAGAATTATTGGGGAGTTTCTTTGTAAATTAACTTAAAAAAAAACGGGTTAGATTAATGTTCGCCGTGTTTCTGGCGAAGACAGTTTGGCAAAGAATGTTTGGTTAGTATGCCAGGTGACTGATATGTAAAAGTTCTATTAATATAATCGTTTTCATTGTCTTTAAAATAAATACTAAGAATTATATTCGTATAAACTATTATAGGCACAATTTTTGTGAATGTACGTGTATAGCATTAATGAACATGCATTAATTTCTTGTCGAATTCAAAAATGTTATCTTGCTACGTAGAAAACTTACAGAGGGAATGTGAATAATTCCCTGAGTTTCTTATGTTTCGAAGTGTAATTGATTAGCAAGATGAATGTAAAATATCACTCAGTAAATTTATGAACAATCGATGGTTACATACCAACGCAAATATAACATGTATTTTATTGTACTAAATATGTTACAGTCAGGAAAGAAATTTTTAACACTTTGACGTTGGTAGAGTTTTTCTCTCTTAAAAATGGCTAGAAGCTGTTCACACACATTCACCTCAGTACGACTTGAACACACACTCGGAAAATATTAGCATTGTTCGTTATTGGTTTGCCATTGACCAATAAAATAGGATGTGGTCTGTGGTACGATCTAAACATCTTTACGCGTCTAAATGGATTCAGAATTCACAGTGGACATTTATTGTTAAGTAAAATATGCATATTACTCAAATGAAGTTTTGCAAACACTGTTTTTGGGTGGTGAGATTATTGGTACAATTGCCAGAATAGGCATACGACCATATAAAACAAGAACACACGCTCTACTATACGTAACAACTCCATCCCAGAGCAACCAGTAAAAAATTGTTATGCAGAACTTATTTTGAGTAGTGTATACTTCGACGTGAAATCGGCTATGAACGGTGTTCGTGCAACAACCTGATAAATACTCCCGAGATAGTGTCAAGAGCACGTCTTTTGTTACAGATGGTAGAAAGTTTTCTCAGACAGAGCTGCGAAGTTACTGAAGTCAGAGACCACGAAGGAAATTTTGAAATGCGTATAAGTGGTTTCTCTGGTGCTATCAAGACAAGGAGCAAGAACAACCAGGATCAAGAACTACCTGCACGTAAGAGTAAACAAGTCTATGTGTTTATTTAAGGACTCCTGAATGACAAGTGTCGTGGCTTTTTTAAGATGCCGTGGTTGGCGCAGTTTCATTTGACTGCCACCAAGGCGATTCGGGTTCGAATCCCGGCGGAACATGTCTCTGGTTTCTTGTAAGTGGTAATCGTGCAGGGTAATGCCACTGGTCACTGGGTTTTCTCGGGGATCTCCCGTTTCCACAGTCCTTTATGTTCTAGTGCTTGTTCGCTGTTGGGATCTATTTCTGGTCATCCTTCAAGGATAATCGGGCACCTACAGACTTTCAGTCAGTCTGTTTCTGGGGGGGGGGGCAATGTATTGCCCTACGCACTGAAGGGAACCAGACCTCAAAATTTTAAGTCTAAGAAATGTGGCTGGTTGACAATCAGTTAGTCATTCATTCAGTGAAAAGTTTTATACGTTGAGATCATAATTGAAAAATGCAAAAGGAATTCTAATCGTATTCAGTATGTAGATTTATGTTACTGTATTATGTATGTAAGCTAAACAGGCACAAAGTAAAATTTCCTACCATATTGAGAGTTTAAGTTCTCGTATAGCGTGCCAAATTTCGCTCTTAATTCATCTAAATGTTTCAAGTTTCGTGAAATTAATATACATCTCCATCAATGTCTTCCTCTCCTTTTAATCATAATAACAGGTTACATGACTACAGTCTAGGTAAACCCGTAATGGTTGAGAGCAGAAAACGTGACGGCCCAAACTTGGCGATTGATGTCCTCGACTTTCAGGTTGCCCCCACATATACGTCACTTTTTGACAGAAATTGTCCAGTAATTGCTTCCAAATAAATATTATATTGAATAAATATATATATATATTACGTTCATCATGTTAAAAGCAGAGCTACTTTATAACAATATGAGGTATACATGTGTGCTCAACGTAATGCCGTTTCAGTCCAGAGTTATACACTCCTATGATTCTCCTCTCCGATGACCTTACCCTGACTGCAAATTACTTGTTCATCATTTGTAAAGTACTTTCCTAACTATGCAGGAAATCAGAACGATGCGAAGAATTCATGTGGTTGGTTTCAGTTACAATAAAACACATCAATGTAATTTATTCTTGGAAATACCCTTAATGACAGTGCATTGTAAATCACTATCATGTTTGAATAGATTCTCTCAAAATGGCTCCATAAGTTTTTTCAGCCGTTGAAGTTAATGCCGTAGAGATGATACCAAACTCTAGAGTAAGATTTGTGAGTCATGGTATATGTGGTCGGGGGTTCAGTTTCAAAAACACATTGTTAACAAGTAGCAGCCGATTGACTACTACTAGTAGCAACACTTATATAGCAACAGAACTTGAAACCTTGTTTCACCGGTGTCAATTATGTGAGAGGCGAGTGGCTAGCACCTTTCTAACCCAATTCCTCTCTCGTTTATACTAGGAGTTCATAGATACCCTGTACATTGTTTCGTATCTTACAATACTAAGTATTAGATATTTGTTTAATAACTTAAGAGAGTTTTCTCGGTTGCAATGATAACATGTGTTTCTGTTCAGGAAATGACGAATCAATAGTTGCACCTGTCGCTAATGTTCCCACTGACGAAGAGTCAGCCAAAGACTTGGTCGTGGAAGAACACACCCGCTATGAGAAGATTGGGAGCAGCTTCTACAAGTTCTACAAGGACAGCTACACCTGGCACAAAGCTGGTGGAATCTGTGGGGAGGAAAATGCACACCTGGTCATCATCAACTCCGACGAGGAAGCACAGTTGATTAGAGACTTGTTCGCACGAGACCCCAAGCCACACGTGACTTACCCTGACCAGATATGGGTCGGCGCGAGGTCAGAGATAAATGTCTTCTTTACCGTTCTAGGTGAGTACGACAGTTCGAAAGGAGCAGAGTGAAACAATATTGATCAGCGCGAACATAGAGCGCTGGTGATAGTGATATGAGGCATTGTTATCTCAAGTAGAATGCCACGTAGTAGAGTTTGCAACCCCGTAAAATGTCATTTTAATAATGTTTTGAGCTCTCTAGCGACAGTAGCATCCCCTGATACAGAGAAAGCTGTTGTTGTTAAATAGCTTTAAACGATTTTAAAGCAACCATTTTTATTTTTCATAAGCACTCGTGGTACTCCCTACATGTACAAACATTGGGTTATAGAGTTTAATAACACAACAATACAATATATTTAACATTTACAAAGCCACAACACACAAACTTGACAATGTATATATATGACTTCTCATTTTCGGCTAGATGGTCACATCGAGGAGCAGCTATGTATGAGGTTAGTATAGAGCTGCGCTGGAATGTTAAGGGCAGGAGAAACGGGGATTTACTGAGAAAACACGCTGAAAAAGGCAACGTCTACCAACATTTTCCAAGTGTGGATATCGAAAGAAACTCTACCGGGAAACTAACTCTACTTGTTGGATAGTAGGCAAGTGGTCTAATCACTACATACACCTCTTTCTCTCTAGCATTTATACAAGGTTTGGTAAAAGAGAATATTTTATGGCTCGGCATTTATACCATTATCAGATTTATTATGCTCTCCCTTTTTAGAATTATAAGAGAAAAGTGTGAAATTTGCTATTATGGCGTGAATTCAATTTGGGTACGCGTCGTTTGTCCTAAAATAGTTTATGCTTATCGTAGGACAAACACTTTTAGGATGGACGACTTAGAACAAGTGATGTTTAGGATAAACGAGTTTAGAGCAAACAACTTTAGGGGGAACGAATTTAGGTTAAATGACTTTAGGTGAAACGACTTTAGCTCAAATGAAGTCCAAGCAACCAATCCTCGAAAAATGGTTTTAGGACAAACGAATTTAGGAAAAACGCCGCAGTCCCATTCTATTTACCTTGCAGTACACACATCACAGTTGATCTTTTAACTTATGTATGTCCGCAAGCAGTCTCGATTGCAACCCAAATATACTTTGAAAGTCTAACTGATATGTTTGTTCTGTAGCTCAAGATAAATATAATTTACGCCATAATAACTTAGTTCACAATTTTCTTCTCAGAACTTCATAAAAACGAAAAAAAAATTCAAAAAATGGCAACTAGTGACGAGCATTTAGTTTCTCGAACTGGAAATTCAGAGAATATAGTCACGATTCTCTGGCATTTTCCAGATGTGGTAGGCTTAGTTTTATTCTGATCACGTGATAGGCTACATATATTGAAATTTATCTTCCAAATTAATAATTTAATCAATTTTTTAGACGTTAGTTTAGTCATGATTTTGTCAACTGTATAAGCAAACATTTTGAGAAAGTAATCTGAATAAATAATACTGAGCCATAATATTGTTGATCAGAAATCTAACTTCAAAGCAGAGAACAACTTTTAAAACATATATATGGCATTTATAATTTAATCTAAAAATGTTTAGTTCAGAAGAACCTTTCTTTCATTATAGTAACGAAAACAAATTTTTCAGCATTTTCAGCGTTTTAAAAACACAACGCACTTAACTAGTAGTATTATTATTACCTAACAAATTTTAATGACTACATTCGTTTATGATCCACTGATGTAAACTTTAAAAAATATATATTCTTTGCGGAAAAACTACTTTGAAGTGACTCATCTCTAAACTGAAAATTTTCTTTGCCGTAACAGATATTGTGTTGTGACAAAAAAAAAGTATTTTCGCGACGTAAGTATTATACAAATACTTCCAGAAATGACACAAATCCAATTTGTGCATCAAATTCACAATTGGTTGTTCTTCGTAAATAACAACAGATATCATAAGCGACTTTATAAATGAGAAATCATTTTTAAAACTTTCTCGCATTCTTGTTAATGCACACAGATTGGATTTGGTTAAAAAGGCAAAATTTTACGACTTTTTATTGTGTTAATTGAAAGCAACTTTGAAAATCTTGATAGTTGTACGTAGCCAATTGACGGCAGTTTATGAAATACATCGCCTCGAAAATTTATTGAAAACAGAATTATTCTTTGCAGTGTGTGTGATTAACTTAGCCAAGAAAATCCTACTTCGTGCTAATTGTTATTATATGCACAGGATGCTAGTTAATCGAGGAATTATAATCAACCGTTTTAATTTATACGAGGAGCTAAAGTCGAATTTGCTCCAAAGATGATAACTTTAAATATAGAATAAACCTGCATAACTGTTAACTGTTGGTACATTCGGTTTTTTAAACTGAGTTTAATTTTGACAATTCTATAGATACTTTCTGATAACATTATGTTACATCAGTTGCGAAGCACGATTGTTTTCACTGCAAGTAAAATGTAATGTGTATTCCAAGTTCAAAAATATTGCAAGACGTTATTTCGATCATTCACAGCATATAAAAATTAGTAATACCTAGAACTGTCAGACATTACTATTTTTACTAAAGTTATAGAAAAAATATTTTACAAACGCTTTATTTGTGATATTTAAGATGCTAGCACTCACTAACCAGTTGAATGTCGTTACTGAAACTGCTTTAAATGCTGTGTGTAATGGTGAATAGTACGAACAAAGTTTACTTGGCTAATTTAACAACACTCACTTCAAAATATGATCCCATTTTTGTCATAGGCCGAAATTCAAACAATATTCTGTGAAATTCATCGATGTTTGGTTACGTATAACTATCACGAGAAGAAATTTTTCTTAATCTTTTTCAGGCAAAACAAATGAAAGAATGATTAAATTCAGGTTAATTCAAAACGTACGTACTGCTTTATGAGAACTGGGAGATGATATGACCTTAGTACATGAAAGAAGGCAGGACATATGCGCTATTACAAAATAATTTTTATATTTTATTTCTGCAAACGATCCTTACAACATAGGTGCCTATTTTTTTTACGCTTCAAAATCAACGAAATAATAGGAAATTCACACGTCGGGTATGACTTTACAAGCAACGCCTTATTAAAACATACAAAAAACAAGTATGATGAAGACCTCCATTTTTTTAACTATGTGCGTGACATCTTGGCAGTCTTCGGTCCTTGTAATCCGTCCTACACATTATCGTAGTACTTCTTTTAACAATACATGCCAAAGCCGGCACTCTGAAAACAATTTTGTCAAAAATATAAACAAACAAGACGACACCAGCAAAACAAGTTCGTCTACTTTCCTCGACGTGGGTACTAAACCAAACCACCCCACTCCACCCCCATTCAAATTTAAAAAGACGTGTTTAATTACACCGTCATTGAAAATAAAGAAAAAATAAAGCATACAAAAGGTAATAAAAACCACTATAGCTAATGGTTACTTACATATAAATCTAAAAGAATGCTTATTGACTATCATAAACTTTATTAACTACTCTAAAGACCGACGTAATAACCTTATTTACGCTTCACCTAATGACGAAAATTCCTTTAACTATATGATATAAAATTTTACATAATCTAAAATATGGTAATCTCTATATATAAATTGAAAGCTGACTGACTGACTGATTGACTGACTGACATATCAAACTTCAGCCCAAACGACTGGACCTAGAATCGTGAAATTTTTTGTGGGGGTTCCCCTCAGGTCGTGGGCGAGCACTAAGACGGGATTTTTCGAAATTCGACCTCTAAGAGCGTGAAAAGGGGTGAAATGTGTGTCCGAAGAAACGTCGATATAGCTCGAACCCGACAGCCAATCGTCGTGATTTTTACTTTAATAGGACACTCGTTAAAATGCATATTAGCCATTTTAAGGATTTTTCGGAGTTCGACATCAAAGGGGGTGAAAAGACCTTAAATGTGTTTCCGATCAACTATCGATATCTATCGAACCCTTAGGGATAGAGAGTTTATATTCCCTTCATAATATTGCTTACGTAAATACCCAAAAAGCAGTTTTAGGTTTTTTTGAAACTCGACCCCCAGACAGTAAAAAGGGGCAAAATATGTTTTTTATGAATCGTCTATATCTTTGAAACACAATTGGTTACCGTCGTGATTTTAACTTTAATTGGTTACTTTTACAAATGTCTATGGCAGGACTCAAAGACGTTTCGAAATTCTTTATTTAAAAGGGTGAAAATACATGAAATGTGTTTTCGATTATCCTTCCATATCTATCGAATCAATCGAGATATCGAAGTGCGCTTTGCTTTAAATTGGTGCTTTTGTAAATATTCCAAGTACCATTTAAAATATATTTTCTGAATTCGGCCCTACACTGGTTAAAATAGGGGTAATATGAGTTTTCGACTCACATTCGATTTATATCGATCCTATAGCTTTTTATACAGCGACGTGAATTTTGTTTACGATTGATGCTTACTCAAATACCCGAAAAGTTATTTCAGGAATTTTCGAAATTCGCCACCTAAGGACGTGAAAAGGGGTGAAAAGTGGTGAAAAGCGTTTTCAATTAATCGTCGATATATCTTGAACCCAGTGGGCTAATGTTGTGTTTTTTACGTCCACGAGATACCAATAAAGTATTCTAAAACGTAATTCAAGGGTTTTACGAAATTTACTTTCTTAGGTGGTGAAAAGACCTTGAACGTGTATTAGATAAATCCTCGATATCTATCGAACCCGTCGAGATATACAATTAATTTTTGCTTCAGGATGATGATTACAGAAATTATTGCAAAACGGTTTTCAGATTTTTCGAAATTCGATTTCTCAATACTGTGCAGGGGTGATATGTGTTTTTTTAGTGAATGATTTATTTTGATTCGACTGAACGGGCTAGCGATGTGATTTACACTTCAGTTGGATACTTATACAAATGTTTAAGTTGTAAATTAAAAATATTTCGAAATTCGACACCCAAAAGGTTGAAAAAGCACAAACTTTGTTTTCCATCAGCCCACGATATCTATCTAACCAGTAGCGATATTGAGGCGTTGTTCGCGTCAGAGTGATGCTTACGTAAATATTGTAAAAAATATGTATGTAATTTTTTTTCTTTATGAGAAACGTGATTATTAAGAATAAAATTTAGTTGGTCAATAATCAAGGCCGACAACCCGAAAAACAGGAACGAGCAGCGAGAAAAAACCTATACGGGAGTTTCACTCTACAGTAACCTATCGAGACGTGGTGTCGTACAACCTCTATGAGCCCAGGACACAGATATTTTTTTTTAATAAAGCTTTATTTTCATGTATTATTTTGACGTTACGTGACGCAGTTGTTTGTTACTTAGGTCTAAATTCCGGCAGGTTCTGGGCTCGAATTCCGTTAAAAGCTACGTGCGAACGTTCAATTCTGACACACAAAAACTACAAGGCAGATTGAATTAGTCCAATTTAAATGTAGTCTTTAAAAAGGGTTAAATTGCAGTTCGCTTTACACTTAGGTTCCTCTACAACATTAGCTGACATATCGTCGGTATACTGCCATAAGTGATTAAGTCATTAATGCTATTTTTTTAAACACTATTAAACTGTAGATATTAACAAAAAAACGGTACGTTTCTATACTGTGACGCAACAGTACGAAATGACGAATAGACTTTAAACTTGGGCAAATGTTCGTGAACAATATATACATATTCCTACCATTTTTATAATTTTATCTCATTTTGACTGGGTCACTTTTGGCAGTAAAACGACGATATATCATCTCACTAATATTAAGTTTGCTGTATCAAATACGTTTCCGTGAAACCTTTACCCACTGAAACTTTGTAATAGCAATAAAGTTCCAGTGAATATGTTGAAAATATGTAATTGAGGGCACCGTCACCAATGGATGTACACAGGGTAAATAAGAAGTTTTTCATTTGATTCACCTCTTACCCTAGGTGTCTGTATCTACCCCACAGCGTCAAATTGGCCGGGTTATAAATATGGACCAGGCGAAGTCGCCGTTAATGTCAGGGACAAATTTAAGACTGCTTTTCGCGTGGACAGCTATAGCTACTTATCGTGCTGCAGAACTAGCCGCTTGGACAATCTAACATTTGATGACTGAAGTACCAATCTTGAGTACAAATAGGTTCTTCAATTAAAGTAAATACATACCAGCAGTTGCGAATAATACTCGCGAGCAAAGCCACTAGTACAATATAATTTAACCAGGAAGACAATAACAAATCAGTGCAACGTCCTTGTAACATCATCTCTGCTGGACAAAATTTCACTGCCTTTTTTAATAACATGTTTTCATAGGATTACTTTTATCAATAAATTTCAAAACTTGATACTTGTTTTTAAATATTTAATCTTCTTCATTGGACTACTGTTTCTTTCGATAGTGTTTTATTCCAGGCAGCCAGTCATTCCATAGATTGCCTGCTATGTAAGAAAATGACTTTTGTAAAAATAACTTCAATGAATTGGGACTTTTAGGGCCGTGTCCATAAACGGCTTTCGAATGACAAATAACTGCCAATAATGCTTTCTCTATAGGGATAGCAGTTGGTTGTCATTAGAAAGCCGTTTATAGATACGGCCCTTAGTTTGGCTTTATGGCGATTTAGGTGCTTCTGGTTTGGTGTAAGCTCCCTTAACATATTTAATAGATGCGTGGATTGTCTGTCCTGTTTTATTACTATTCCTCTAACAATTTAGGCCTGTATATGAAGTAGAACTAGTTAAAACAAAGTTTTTATATATTTAAATGTTAACAATTATGTTTATTTCCAATCGGTCATGTCGTTCTAGAAATGTGTTAATTAAAATAAAGAATAAATAATATGAAATATCCTACATGGTTAAATGATTAAACATGGAATGAACAAATACATAAACGTGACGTTACCTTACTTAATATAAACCGTGCACCAAACTTTATGATATTTATGGAAATTAATCCGCAAACTTCTCTTTTAATCACAAAAAGTTTTAAAGACTACTATTTTCAAGAAACAATTATCGTATGAACAACATAAAAGTCACTGCACTAAATAATACATACGTATCGACTTTGATAAAATTCGTATAGTACATTATTTATGTAGGTATTTCAAATTACTTAAAAACTGCCTCATATTCGATAGTACGAAAAAGGCATTAATAAATGTATAACACGTTAAGTAGCTTTACTAAGTTCTATTGTTATTGGCTTGTATTCGTGATAATAATACGTCACTTAGTGATGATGCATTAGAGTAAGATTCTAATCCCTTTAATATGTATAGCAAAATACACTGTGGAATAAAATTACACAGTGATCTAAATTGCTAATATGCATTATCGTTGCCATACATTCTTAATCATTGTATACTTAATTTGTGATACAATAGTAAACCAAAGTTAAGTGTTTGCGGCAGACTGAACATTACTAAGTACGAAATATTGTACAGTGAACAGATACAACAATGAAAAATTAATATTTAGTAGATACTTGATTGCAAAACATAAAATTATACAATAAAGTAACATGTAAAATTAAAAAAAAATTCATATTGAACAGAATTAGCGTAAGTTCTACTGGCAGCTCTGGTAAAAAGTAAATTTTGAACGTGTCTTGGCAACATAAGCAATAGTGTATTTGAAGAACATCAACGCTGCATTATTCGTAGCAGTTCTACAAACCAACAAATAGGTTTTTGAGATTTTAATAGCTCCAATTGTAAAACCAAATAGTCAATCATGGTCTCGAAGCAAAATGACAGATGGTGGCAACTTAAATATGTTTTTAGAAAAATTACAGTCAACACAATTATAATAATGAATACTTCAGATAAGTAATAATAGGTACAGCAGTTGCCTATGTCGATGGAAAAATACGCCTCCCACCAAGACGATCTGGGTTCGATTGTCGGTTGGGTCGGTCCCAGGATAACCGCAAGTGATAAACGTGCAGGACAACGCCGTTGGACGGCCAATTTTCTCGGGGATCTCCCATTTTCTCCGACCCTTCATTAAGGCGCTGTTCCATACTCACATCTTGTCACCCCTTATAGGTCGTTCAGGATAAAGTGAGCACTAAAAATTGTACCTTTGAAAAATAGCACTAGCCGTCACTGCACATAATTGAACATTATCGATAGTTCCCTTACTAGTTTGTTAGGTTGGCAGCGAAACTACGCAATATAGTTCCATGTATTTTCCTATTTAAATACAACAATACTGAAACAAAACCAACAGAAAGTGACATAATTGTATTTTATATAGTTAATAAACTTTTTTGAATAAATCGATATAGGTACCTACTGACAGCACAATTTATCTTACACGCGCAAACATCATGTGACGTGTCCAGAGAGGTTAGATATTTCCCGTCGTCAGCCGTTACGCGTGGAAAGATACGAATTGGCTGAAAATAGAACTTTATCAGGGCTTTTTTAAGTGCTCACTTTATTCCGAACCGGCTCTACAAGTGCTACAGACCTCGATGATATGGGCTGACTAAAATATCTTCACTAAATAACAATAATAAATATCGTATGTGGAGGGGATTCAAAGGTCACGGTATCACATTATGAATTGCAGCTATACGACTTAAAACCCGCAAGCATCTACTTACCCCGGAGGATTACATGAGATAAGAAGCACAGGAACGAGTATACCGAAAAGAAAACGGGAGATTCCCGAGAAAACCTGCCTACCAGCAGCTCAACGCCCGGCACGATACCCACATGAGAATATCCGGGGTCGCCTCGATGGGCGACGTGTGTTCTGAATACTCGGCTGCCGCTGTCCCAGTCCTTCAAATTATTACACCACTAAGACTGTTCACGTTTCAGTAAACATCTTCAGGGTTTAAATACACACAACATTTTACAAGTCTCGATGCTAGGAGCATGTGCACTAAAATATATTATTTAATGAATAAACCCATATGCAGAAATACCTTTTTAGATCTAGGAGTCTGTCTGGTTATGGAGAAATGCCTGGTATATCCCATATGACCGTAGTGGCTACTTGATTACGTACACTACTCTTAACTTTAGAACACACGTGTATTATGGTTCCGAATTCTACATGGTATTTGTCTATGTGCACCCCATCCCATTTCAGAGGTCCCTGAATGTAGACGAACTGCTTTTGGAGATGTGTATATGAAATAATAATATGATCACAAAGTTTCTATCTACCTTCTGCAAAGCCTTTCGTCATAATATTGTATTTTAATCTGTATAACGCCATAAATATATCAATTTACCTTTCAAGAGGTGTCATTGTGGGTGGAAAGTTACTTCACTCCCTGGACCCTTCTTCCACACATTCTTCCCTTTCACTAGTCCAGAAGCCAATGAGAAATTCGTTTAAATATGACTACTGTGATGTGTTTTCAGGTAGGAGTCTGACGTCAGCTGGGTACAACAAGTGGGTGAAGAACCAGCCGGATGAATGGAAGGCTGAGTATCACGGCAGCGAAGACTGTGTCATATTTACGCGAGACATGGAGCTTGATATCACCCATTGCTCAGCCAGCATGCCCTTCGTGTGTGAGCGAGAGGATACCTACTTCAATTCTACATACAGTGAGTAGCGAAGAAAAATTAACAATACACCGCATTACGTTTTGCTTTCGAGTCTATTTTATTTCATATTGGAAAAAATAACATAATTGTGATGACGTTCTGAGTTGCCTAAGAAAGATCTTACAAAATAATTTCGTGTATAGGCTGTAGCCAAAATCAGACAAAACAACATATTCGCCATCCTGAGCGACATAAATTAAGGTGCTATACAGGATGAGTCGGGAGGAAAGATATATGCTTTGAGGGGTGATAGTACTAGTGATTCTGAACAAAATGTTTCTTATAAACATATGCCCTTTTCTTAACCGTTTCAGAGAACCGAATGAAAACCACAAGGAACGGAATAAGTGCAGGTGACGGGAAATCACGCTACTGTTATCTTATGTTGTGTGTAATTTTGTACATTTACACACGGTGACGCTCTAAGCATGGTGCAGTTGTTTACCTCAGTCTCGGTCCTACAGTGCTTGCCCAAGTATTGGGAACTACAGTGTTGCTTGGCCACTGAGGTCACCTGATCTGACCCCATTGGATTACTGAGTGTGGGGTTGGCTTAAAAGCGAAGTCTACACGCGCAGGGTGGACACAAGAGATGAACTTCTCGCTCGTATTTACCATGCTTGTGCTCAAGTAAAGCAATGTAATAATGAACTCAGATCAGCAACACAGCAGCTGTCTATCAGAGCAGCAAATGTATTGAAGTTGGTGGTGGAGTGTTTGAACGTGTTTTGTGAGGAAATGTACACAATTAAACAAAACATACAATAGCAGTATCGTAACTTACCGTCATCTGCACATTTTCCGTTCCTTGTTGTTTTCATTCGGTTTCTCTGAAACGGTTAAGAAACGGGCATATGTTTACTAGAAACATTTTGTTCAGAATCACCAGTACTATCACCCCTCAAAGCACGTACCTTTCCTCCCGTCTCATCCTGTATTTCACACTTCATTGCCGGTGACCTGCAGTCTTCAAAAAATAACTTTTCAGCTATGCACAGGACGTGTCGCTAAATGTCCGCGGTGACACATCCTGTTCTGCTTGTCGCCTAAATGTGGTGCAACACGGGGTATCCTCATGCCGTTGTGTGTCTCTGGAAGGTCCATCGAAGTTTAGCGGATGTGTAGATCCTTCTTCACGCACAGCGTCCAGTACTACCTCGTAGGTATAACTTGTACAAGTTAACAATGAATGTGTAAACAATGCGGTTTAGTGGCTCTGGTCGTGAGGGAGAGACAGGGCCAACGCATTTGAAACCGAACGAATCAATCATACACTAGCAGCTGTGACACATGTCACGTACCCAGTAGCCTATCCTGAGAGTGCCACTCCGGATCTCATCTTCTCGCTGTAGAAGTGACAGCGCTGAATCCTACTCTTACAAGATGTTTCGGCCAAATAGCAAACCGTTGCTTTAAACGTATCCAGCTGGTCACAGAGACTTGTCGAATACGACTTCAGAGTTCAATGCACTTTCGCTAAAATTGGATCTATTGTTTACAACGCTGCTACTCAGTATAGAGGTTACTAACATGGGCAGTGCAAGAAATACCGCTTCAGCCTGATAATACTAGGTAGCAATTTAATCACAATCAACGATAGCAGTGAGCATGTTCCCACGAACTTCGCTCGACATGCCCGTCCATTCCGCAAAGTGTCTGTCTCTATGTATCTATCTCTCTCCTGACTTTCTGCCACCCCAGCTCGATCTTCTCAGTCCAACATTACGTAGTGTTGGTGAGGTCAGACCAAACAATTAGCGTACGAACATCACAAACCTCAACAGCTACTGTGGCACTTATTCAAAGTCTTGCAGTCACAATTAAGGACCAGCATATAGAGTTTGTTAAAATAAAACACGTTCAATATTATAAGAAGAGGTAGCATGAACTCAAAAAAAACTAACATATCTGTTAAACGTACGTACTGAAAGAAAAGTGGTATATAAACTCACAGTTACTATTTTGCATTGCTACAAAATGTGCCCCAAAGGACGTTTAATGAACGTCGGATTGGTCATAGAGGTCCAGTAAGCGGGCATTCCTGTTCGTCTGTCGTTAATCCATCTGGTTTCGGCTATGGGAAAACCAGAATGATTTTTTCATACGTAAACACATGCCATTGAGAAACCATTACTAGTTGAAGTAGTAAACACTTACTGCCAGTATATCTGAGACCAACGAAAAGTTTTTCAAAAGGTACCTAATTCCCTATGATGTAGGACGCAATAATACTTTGTTACGAATGGACGTCACACGGAGCACCACGTGTAATCCCGGTGATTGGGAACAATAGCTCTCCTAACGTTATGGGTCTGAGGACCGAAGTTTTTACACATTTTTGTCTGGTTTTCAAATTGAATATATTTATTTTAAGGGCGTGGTCTACCACAATTTTTTTCACTATTTTTTATTTTGTATTCGTACCAAATATATATATATATATATATATATATATATATATATATATATATATATATATATATATATTTCATATCTTAGACACGAAATATGACTAAATTTGGCTCTTATGAAAAATTTTTATCTCTCATAGTTTTCGCGATATGGCTTGTTAAAGTCATATTTTGCATGTTTCCGTTTTAACGACTAAACTATAACCAACTGATACACCACACTCAAAAAAATCACACCGGATAAAGCCATTGCAGGCTACAATGACGTTCTCATAACATTAAAGAATAAAAATTATTTGTATTAAAAAAAATATTGAATTTTTTTTAAATTTTTTATTTTTAGTTTTAGTATTCTTTTAAAATTCAAATAATTTTTATTATTCAATTTTATGAGCCTATCATTGTAGCCTGCAATGTATTTATCCACTGTGATTTTTTTAGTTTGGTATATCAGTTGGTTTTAGTGTAGTCGTTAAAACGGAAACATGCAAAATATGACTTCAACAAGACATTACGCGATAACTACAAGAGATAAAATATTTTCGTAAGAGCCATATTTAGTCACATTTTGTGTCTAAAATAAGAAAAAAAATATCTGGTACAAATAAAAAATAAAAAAATGGTGATGAAAATTGCGGTAGACCGCGCCCGAGTTTCTACGTTTTTGGCAATAATTATATTTTAAACCCTAAACGGGTGTCGATATCTTACAATCACTCTATAACTTTCTTTATAACAGGTTTTAATATGCTCTCTATAATTTGGCAAGACAATACAGAGCATGATAGACGTTAATTAGTTAATGGCATAATTTACTTTCAATTGATAAATAATATAACTCTTTATTCCTTTTCTCTCAAAAAATTACACTTTGTAGTAAAATCAATCTGCAACAAAGTTACATAGCGGTTTTACGATATCGGCTGTAGTTTTGGTATAAAAATTTCTCTCGAAATCCAAACAAACTCAAGCCCATGCTCTTAACAGCCGTTCAATTTCTCTTGTTGCACCTTCGGATAAGCAAGCTACTTTAAACTCAACGGGGACACGCAGAGCTATGATGATACGTGATTAGTTAATGACAGTAAATTGTTTTATTTATATTTTGCAAGCAAGGATGTGATATTCTGAACAGTTACTGGAATGAAATAAATTTCCTTTATATATGATTTTTCATGCTGTCAACACAAACACCTATTTGGTTTAGGTTTAAGTATCGCCGTCATTCTTAATTAGTCTTTTTCTTCAAAATTGTAGGCCTACCCCTGAAGAGGATATCTACATTTATAAACTTTTGTGAAAAAAAGGTAATAAAATGTTCTTTACTTTATGGCCCTTAATGATTTGTATTCGTGTGTTACGAAAATATTCTAGGAATTCAGAATTTTGAACAAGTTTTGAAAATCTTCCTCACAAGTAGGCTATATTAAAATTGCTGTTTTCTGAGAAGGTTACAAATGAGGCAAATAATTTTTTTCCACCAATCTCTTCAATTACAATTTAAATTTTTAATGAAAATTTTTACTTCTCATTTAAAGCTCAAATAATGTCTTATTTTATTTCTTACATCACATGCTAGTTCTGACTGGATTCAGTTTCTTGGACGTACTCCATTGCAAATTGAATGACTGTCAAAGAAAACTAAAAAAAAAAAAAAATAGAATTTCATGTTGTGTAAGTATCCTGCTGACTAAAGCATACTCTGCTTATTTTATGGGTTTGCTTTATTTTGTTTAGTTTTCTTTGGCAGTCATTCAATTTGCAATGGAGTACGTCCAAGAAACTGAATCCAGTCATGCACTCCCATTGCACAGTTCTTTCAAAGATCACATGCTAGTTCAGTTATGGCATCTTACTGGCCAAAGAAATTAATGAATATCCTGCTCCGATGACAGGAGGTGACATTTAGCGAATACTATTTTTAAATAAATAACAGAGCCTTGATCTTAGTCAAGTAGTTCCTTATGTAATTTCGTTAAGGTTTTCCTTGAATGTATGAAATGTAAGGGACAAACTGTACATTTTAAATTAACTTCCAGTGAATTTCTACCAATTTATAAGCACATATTTTAATAATGCAGCAGAAAAACAACGCTGCTACGAAGTTCAAATAATAATTTTCTTTCAAATATGCCTTCAATATTGGTAATTTAATTCAATTTTCAAAATGTTCAGTTCATTTCATTACTAGTATTGCGTTACCAGAAACTGAAATTATAAAAAAAAATTTCAACGTGTTGTTGAATTGTTTATCCTCAGCTGTAACATTCTACATTGTGTTTTATACGTTATTAGTTTTATTATTATCATTATTAGCTAATATTTCTTTGAATAATATTACGTGTGTGTTTATCGCTTAAAATTAATTCTCTGTACGAAATTGAAACTGAGAACAGAAGAAAAAAATTGTTTTAATTGGCGCCTTATTGAGAATTCAAAATGGCGTCTGTACAAATGTAAACATATATTTTCCAATTCCATCGGTTAAAAGCTTATCAATTAAGGTGCCGCATACTAAATCTGCATAAATTCTTGACAATTTTTTTTTTCGACGTATGAAAACTGACCATGCGTGTCTTAACATTCCCAAATAATGAATAAATTGGAGTTGATGGCTTTCCTTTCCCTTTAAAGAACGTCGCATCCACTGCCGTATTCCTGTTTAATCAATGACATACGTGGATTACATCTCATGTGAGTCGCGCCTGCCTTCCAAAATTGATTATTCTTATCTGAGTCAAAAAATGTTTGTTCCCTCGTACTGACGTTGAGGACAGGACACAAACAGATCCTATAATTAGTTTTTTGGCACTTTGAGCTATACATTTTTCTGCCTGTGACAAACTTTGTAACGTTCAATTTCGAACGTTGTACAAAACATTTGTTGTTGTTTGACGTGGTGGACGAAATTTAAGTGGGATGAGTAAAATATATTTATGAGGAAAAAACTATTTACTATGCGATTTTCAACAGTGCATTAAAAATAACTGTAAATGTAATAAAGCACCATATGTTATTGTGATGTGATATTGTGCTGTGTGTTGTCACAGAGCGTGATCCTCAAGAAGAGTATCTTGAAGAACTTATGAAGGCCGCAGCCACTGAGGGACTCAATGAAGATTCAGTAAAGTTGGAGTATGATGGCTACGATAGGATGGGCGACAGTTTCTACATGCTTCACCTAGACATCTCGTCCTGGCTCCGTGCAAAGGCCACTTGCGAGAGAGAGGGAGCGCACCTTGTCGTCGTCAACTCGGAGGAGGAGGCGCAGTTCATGAAGACCTTGTACTCTCAAAACCCATTCACTTTCCATGACAAGAAACACCACCAGCAGATATGGGTCGGCGCGAGCGACATACAGGAGGAGGGACACTTCATCACTGTGCTCGGTGAGTTAGCGGGAGTGCATGACCTGTCTCAGTGTTCGACTGATCGAAAATATTTCGAGATACTCTCTCCATTAGGTATGAAACAATTCCCCAACTTCACCAAATTTACTTTTTATTATGATAAAGGCAAAATTTGCGTTAACCTGCCAATGAGAAATATTTATGTCTCGTAACATATTTCAGGATAACAAGCTCCTAAGAAGAATGTTCAACTTCGCTACTACTTAAATCAGATGATACGTCCAACATTTGTATCAATTGTCCGAATGTTCAAGTTCTCTACAGTTTAGGTCAGATAATCAATCAGGCAGAATACATACACATCAAATGACCGAATGTTCTAAGTTAGATTAGGTTATGTAGGTTAGGTTATGTAGGTTAAGTTATGTTATATTAGGTTAGGTTACGCCATTTCTAACAGTTAATAATTCCGTCAATTGAAACTGATTGCTTGGTTGTGAATGCCAAACACATGAAGCGTTAGTGTTTTGAACATTAAAAAACTTCTAAAATTTAATAATGATTGTTGGTAACTTATATTCATCACAACCTCCTTTTTCATTTTTGATTCGAGGAAGAGAGTCTTTCAATTGCATTATTGGTGAAAGAAATGCACAAGTAAAATGTAAGGACGGTTGAATATTTGGACAGTTTAAACCGATCACAATGAGTAGTCCTACCATAGATCAGGGTCGTAGCCAGTGTGTTTGGGGTGAAGGTGGAGTCACAAACCTGTGAAAGCGGGAAGAAAAGTGGATTTTCAAAGTGCAAAATGTTGCTAATGAAATACTTTCCTTTAGGGAAAGTCAGACTTGCTTGGAAACAAGGACTACATTCTTTCCTCGATTTCATGTGATGTGCAGAAAGGTCAGAATGCTCAGAAGCCAACAAACTAATCTCAAACGTTCGATAATGCATAATATTGTGCAGTTCAGACTACACGTTGTTTACCTCACGAAAACGTCCTGCCCACAAGCATTCAAATAAAGATTTCTGCAGCAATGATAAGTCACTGTATTTGTGACTAGCTTAGTGCCAACTATATAATTTTTCTTGTTCCTCGTGTTTTTTTTTATTTTTACTGCTTTTATACTTTCCATAAGTTGTGCCCTTTATGTATTGTTTATATATACTAGATAATTTCTTGAGTTTCAACTAATATTTTTCTTGTATGTTTTTTTGTTGGTACAGTTTATATATGTACACACACACACACACACATATATATATATATATATATATATATATATATATATATATATATATATATATATAATGGAGATACTCGTTGATTAATTTCATTAAAAGTATACACTTCTCAAATTTTTAGCAAAATTTACTAGAAATGTTAGTACTTCTAGAATCTTTTGAATTAATACAAATATTTGCTTGTGAATTTATTTTATGGCATAGTTACAGATACTTACATTTTTTTTTTTTGAGGATCGGGTGGGAGGAAACTTAATTGGAAAAGTTTGTAGACAATCTAATTCACAGGTATGTCAGAAATGATATGGTAGTATACAAATCACTTCCTTGGGTGTTCTTTTAGTTAGAATAAATATAATTTTCATGTAAACCAGGTAGTAATATTAGGTCAGTGAAGTGCACATAAAATTAAGGAGCAGTAGCTGCGTATGTTAGTCAAGTTGGTTTAGGGGCAAGGCGCTGGTTGCATTCATGCTTTTACTTATACGTAAAAATTGTTTGTTTGAGAGTTACTTTTTATAAATTATTTTCAGGATCAAAAATATATAAAAATTTTAAATTTCACATTTCCTTTTTGCAAGTACAAACGATGTATTTAGACATTATTGTATACGTTATATTTTTTACAGCAATAACATTTGTAGTTTTTAGAAGATGTGGCATTAGCAAATGGGTTTCCAACGATTTTTTCCGAGAAAAATTACGAAGAAAATGTAAGTACGATTTGCAAGCCTTAATGAGTAATCGAGACCTGAATAAGCGGCCGACGGACGTACACTTTGAGTGACTCGTCAGCGAGACAGCCTGAAGTGTTGAAATCGTAACATTAACAGGAGGGTGGAGTATCTGCGAGTGTAGAAGTAAAAAAAAAAAAAAAAAAAAAAAAAAAAAAAAAAAAAAAAAAAAAAAAAAAAAAAAAAAAAAAAAAAAAAAAAAAAAAAAAAAAAAAAAAAAAAAAAAAAAAAAAAAAAAAAAAAAAAAAAAAAAAAAAAAAAAAAAAAAAAAAAAAAAAAAAAAAAAAAAAAAAAAAACGTGTGCACACGATTTGCTATTAGTCACCTTTCTCGCAAAAAAAATAGTTACTGAAGGGTTGCACTACAGAAATTAATGCGTAAATCATGCATATAGGGTGTTATAAGTAAATATTTGGTTTAACAGAAGTATAGGCCAATATATTACAAAAAAATTAAGTTTTTTATAATCGTCTTAATATTTCAGTGGTCGACCTCTGGAGCATGGTCGGTAAGCACGCCGGCGTACAGTGCGTGAGGTCCTGGGTTAGAATCCCAGCACGGGCGTGGATGTTTGTGCCTTTTAGTTAGGTTCAGTTAGTCTGTAAGCGGTCTCTGACTAAGCCGAAATGTATAGAACTGGGACGACGTTAAAAAAAACCCTTTAAATTCAATTTTAGTGTCGAAAATTCTGTATAGCAGCAAAGATATGCCATTGCTTAAAAAATTTTACTATCGAAGGTTTCTTATTCTTTGAGAAGTTGGAATAAATAAATAGTATACTAATGATGCTGATTTTTTATTAGGGTTAGCCCCTTAATGGCGGGGACGAGAGTGACGGTAGGACATGTTTTTTTTTTTTTTTTCAGGTGGAAATCTGTCATCAGGTGGATATACGAGATGGCAAGAAGGTCAGCCGGACGACCGGAAAGACCAGAATCCATACGGAGAAGACTGTGTCGCGATGCTAATGCACGACAACCTGCTGCTGAATGACTATGATTGCACCATGTGGCTTCCCTTCGTGTGCGAGAGAGAGGCGACCATCTCCGAGATCACGACCACCGAGCAGACAACACCAAACCGAAAGAGAATTCGTAGCTTCGAACGCTATATTTTTGTGTGATTTTAAATTTCATCCATGATAAAGGAAGAAAATAACTTAGACTACATCGACAGTACCAGAGATATCCTGTTGGACACTAAAACATACACTTTTATCATTAAATGTCATAATTATCTATAGAACATTAACGCTCAAAGACACCACAATTGAAAAATATTATATAAATAGTTACAATAATAACGTCGGCGCTTTTCTGCTTAGCCCATTGACTGCGTGATCGAAGATTATGTTTTGTAAGGAACTATTAAACTCAGCCCACTAATGTTTGCAGCCGATGAATAAACACCACGCATGCAACATGAATACAATTTCGATGTCGTACAACACTATCATAAACGTCTTTTTCCACAGGGTGACCCTGCCAATGGAAATGTCAGTGAAGCCACTTTATTGGGGTCTGTATTAACCAATCGCAATACGATTAGTACGTAACGATGCCACTGATCCAAGAAAACGTAAAGTTCATCAATTTTGTTAGTAGCATAGCTTATTTGTCTTGCACTCTGAGATGCTGTTAGTATTTAGAGGAATTACAATCTAAGTGTCTATGAATTCAAAAAGGCGTTAGGTCCATGATGTAACAATCAAAACGACGGCTTCTACTATGTCACAACAAGATATGTCTATACCATTCTTGTCTCCGTAGCTTTTCAACCTCCTGTATCTTAAAATGGAAATACTGGATGCAAACGGAACCATATTATAGGCGTCGTTGGACTTTGCCTCGTTCAATAAACGTGCATTATGTCACGTTTAAGGGTTTCACCTACAGAAAGCTGCTGAAGTGACTAGTGACAATCAGAATCTTAATGCATGTCGCTCTTATTGCTTCCTTGGCCCTAGATATAAGATGCAGGAAGTTTCTCATTTTTGGTGAAACCAATTAGAGTCCTGTAAAACGTGTGTACACTGAAATTAATTCTACGAGGGTTAAAATATACTTCGGTTGTTTAAAAGGCAAAATTTATTTTTCGGAGTTTTTTTTAAATCGTTTTGTGGCTGCACATTAACGCAAAATCAAAAGAAAAAAAGTATATATGGGTCTCATAAATAATTATGAACAGATCAATATGAAATATTATGTAATCCAAATTTCAGTAATACTATAGGTTACAGATGTTTGCATTTGCTTAATGGTGTCTTAAAGTAATATAACCCCATGAAGAAATTTGTCTGGACTCTTGACTATGTTTATGCCTACTATCAGTGTTGAATTATTGGCTGCATTTACATTTGTTTTTACCACAGAATTTAAAATAAATAACTACATTCAAACTCCTCAATCCATTTCATGAAGCTTTTGTATATTGTACTGGATTCTGTAAGATTTATGGCAAGATGTAGATTAACATGTTAAGAAATATCTATTTTTAAATTAGAATTTTAAAATATAAAAAATTAGTAATCATAATTAATTATATATAATTTTTAATTGTGCCTCCCTATTTTTAGTACTCATTCCTCACGCTAGCAGTGCATAAAATTCCACCACCTTTAATATGTTGAAGATGTAAAGCAGTTTCAGACCACTAGAAAGTGTTTAAAATAAATAAGCTAAACATTCACTGCTATAATGATAGAACAATTACACACTTGGAAGTTCGACACCAGAAGAGCATTTATTTTATGTCTAGTACAACCTCCTACAGTTACTCGATATATTTGCGTTCGCAAAATAAAATGCTGTCAAGCGCTTTACCTTCCTTAAAATTATTCGAGTGAATACAAAACCAAACAACCGTTCACATGGTCTGAACAACATTAAAAAGGTTCCAATATTTGCATGCAGTTAATACCTGCCAATCAACCCATAACCATCGAAAATAAACTGAGAAGTGATAAGTGCAAAAATTACTAAAAATACCTCATTGTTTCCATGAAAAAAAATTACAAATTTTTAACGTAGTGCTATACAAAACTGTGTAGGTATTATACTGAAAAAAAAAATAGTTTCCTGAATCTTATTTTTACAAGCGATATTTCACTTTATTTATCAAATTATAGTACAATTTAAGCTCTTGAATAAACATTTGAGTAAAATAATCAACTATCTATAACCATCCACCGGTGTACGTCCTCTATGCTTAGAAATTCTAGTAGCCTCTAAAATTAATATTTGTGTTGTGTTATTTCTTGCTGTTTAGCCCGATGTCTGATTACACTTATATGAGAACCATTGTATTCCAGCGAATGAAACTTTTCATAGTTTAATTATAAATTCAATAATCTATGATACGATTTTCCCCCAAGAAGAGATATGCAGTCATTTCATTGTAGGTATAACTTACTCTGTTACAGATAAATAGTGAAGTTATGTTTATGATGAAAACAAAAGGAGAAATTAACAGCATAACTAATGAACATACTTTCCTCAATGTGGGTGCAAATGACCTAAAAGTTGCGGTTGGAAAAGTAAATCTCGAAATATGATGTAACATCCCAATTTACTCGTTTTACGCTATCTTGTTGGATGGTGAATGTTCCATAATAAACATTACTTCAACAAAAACTTCTACATTAAAAAATTCATACACTTTGCCTGAAATTATTGGAAATTTAGGACGTATACATTCGACTACTACCCCGGATAGAAAACTAAATTTGCATACCGAACTGTTTACACTAAACATTACGCTAACTTTGGCCTGAAATACTGAAAAAAAATCTTTATTTACGATAAATTTTAAAGTGTTTTACAGCATTTACGTCATTGCTGGTGAATATTCCTGAATTGCAGAGAAACCAAATGAAAAAGTCAACGAAATAATAAGCAACAAAAATAATCATGAAACAAAACCTAGTAATGCAGAAATGGCTGTTGTAAAAATACACAAATAATTCCTAAATAGTAATATAGTCGTATAATAAAAACCAAAAACAAAAAAAGCAAACTCAAACAGACAAGGTCTTTACAATTTGCATGGAAAAGGTGATAATGATGGGAAATGACAAGGAGGACCACACAAATGAACACAACAACAAAAATGGCTGTAGACAAGACAAAACGACGAATATTACACATACGATTATAGTAGGCGTTCTTCGACGACAACAGATGGGATGTTTTGGGAAACGTTATCTGTCCCCATATTCAAGCACACGAACAATTTAGGAACTCCAGCAGACAGACAGTGACATCATCACGATACGTCCATTTGCTGTCGTCAAAGAGAGTCAACTAATATCGTCATATATGGGTAGAACATTTCTACTCTGTCTTCAACTTCTGATTCTCGTAGAATTAATTTTGCACCAGTTTGTTTCAGTACGTTATATGCATATCTCCTGCTCTTGATTCATGGCTAGAGACCGGAAAAATTCGCGGATTCATTGACGTGTAGGCTAGCCAGCAGCTGTTAATTTGTTGCTCGCCGATACAGTGATATGGGCCTGCATTCAGTTACATTTTTATTATTGGCTCAGAGACTTACACGAGGTGTCAAATAAGTAAGGACCAATTATGAAAGTGACACGTAGGCTACATTTGGTGGAATTGTAGCTTGCTGTGCCTAAAAGAAAATGCGAGTTTATCAGGTCCCTATTCATGGATATTGGCAGCGTATCTTTGTGGGGGAAGGCATCTCTCATTTGATTGCGCCAATAACATTGTTTGCGGGTAGGACACTAGAACACCTGAGAGTTAAAATATATCATCAAGGATCATTAGGCACAGCTACAGATGTGTCCATAAGGCACTGAAACAAATTGGGGTGAAATTATTTTCGCGGAAATCATGAGTTTCTATCTGCAGCCTAAGTTATCTCAGTAAAAATTAACTACGCTCGAATGTGACTAAACAAAATCCTTGAGACACACGCTATTGCATCATAATGTACTTCTAGAAAACACGAGCACGGGAAGAAAAAAATTAAACAAACGAGTTGAGTTTTGATGTAGTCAACACATTAATAAACAAAAATAAATAAATGCCTAGTTAATAATTATTTCACATCACTAAACTAAACGAATAACAATTTTTCAAAAACAAAAAAAAATTAAGAAAAAGATTAAATTAATTCTGAAGATCGCTGTTTAGGCAATAGCTACATTCATGCCCTGCGCGGTCTAAGACTGTGATTTGCATGAAAAATTATATCAGGCGGTGCATAGTACTTTTACGATATTGATTTCAGACAGAACCACTTGTGTGTTGGGTTGAGAAAAATATTAATTGTGCAATTAAAACGTAGTAAATAGTTATAGATATGTGTTTTCGAGGTTTTCTTTTGCATCATGATATTAAAAAAGAAAAATAACCCTTCTGTAGCAGTATGTAGATCGCACTGAGGTGGTGGTACATATGAATGGTCAGCAAATACTGAGCCACATCTGAAATAATTTAACATGCACGATTTTATAACTGATTTCACAAGGACTCAGTTGTAAGCAGTGCCCTTTGAACATTTTGAACATACAATGCATGACTGAGATGGCGTAGGTTTACACACTGCCTCAGGTATCGTGTTCGAGATTTTTATATAAGTATTTTGGGCATTAGTCTGGTAATTTTTAGAAACTGTTTTTTATTTTAATGGATTGTTTTTAAATAATTCCTTGTTATTTATTTATATGTTGACTAAGACCAAACTCGGATCGTGTAATTTTTTTTTGTCTTTCTTAGTGTCCTGGTAATACCTGATATTTTAACGTCGTTAGTCCAAAATATATATTTTTAGACATTAATTCCCATAGCAAGGATATATCTCAGAGAAATCATCTTTGATAGTGCATCTCAAGTAAATACTATTTTTGCTGATGTCACAGTCAAAATAATGTTTATAAAATTTTTGGCAGTATACCACTTTTGAACGACAAAGTGAAAACTATAAAAAATACGCGTTAAAAGTCAACTCCTTCCTTAAAAAGAAAGGGCACTAACCACATGTTTGTGTTTAAAAGTTGTGTTTTCAGTAGCATTTTTCCAGCTCATTTTGAAACGGCGTTAATTGTTACAAACCAATGTAATGTAAACAGTAACTCTGGATAAAATATGTGATGAAGGCGTTTAACAGCTAGCGGACTCAATAACAGTGAACTACAAATTGTCTTAGCTTATTTTAAAGAGCGCGCGCAATACGCTCGAATAATGTCATAGTATTTCCCATCGCAAAATCTTGCACGGGATACGAACCCGTAACCCCACCCCTTCCACACCACAAACTTTATACAATACCTTAGTGAATGCTTAAAGGCAGGCCGTGGTAATTCTTTCGTATGTACGGGCTACAGTCCAAAGAGATTTTATTTATGAGTAGGTTGGCAAAAAGAAACAACTGTTGAATTATTTCTCCGTGATCATTCTCTTTATTCGGGAGACTGTAACATATTACTGCTTTTCACATCCTTAATTTTCGAATTCCATAAAATGCTGAATTTGATTTGTAGATATTTACATATGTTTCATTCTTATCAAAAAAACATCTCGATATCTCAACGGGTATAAGCTGTACAGGTGATTATTCGAAAACACACTTTATATTTTTTTAACAGCTTTCAAGGACGAATTTCGAAAAATCCTGAAATCACTTTTATATATATATATATATATATATATATATATATATATATATATATATATATATATATATATATATATATACGTAAGGTTTATTTAAAGGAAAAACTGTTTCAATATTTCCACTGGTTTAGGAGATAAGTGAGATTAATTAAAAACATGTTACATTTTTTGAGAGCTTTCAAGGACGAATTTCAAAAAATTCTATAAACACTTTTTAGACATTTACTTAAGCACAATTAAAAAAAAAATCACCTCACTATCTGAAATGGTTTAGGAGAAATCACGGATTATTGATAAACATATTTTACTGCTTTTCACCCCCTTAATTTTCGAATTTCGAAAAATCCATTCTCAGTGGGGCCAAGGGTAAGCTTCCCTCAAAATGTTATGGTTCTGGGTCCAGCGGTTTGGGCTCTGCGTTGATGAGTGAGTAAGTGTTTTATAGAAACACATTCGTAGTTTTGCCACACAAAAAAAAAAAATGCATATTTTTGATTTCTCGAAAAATGTGATGTAAAGGGAAAGTCAAGAAATAACATTTTTGTTTTCCGTGTACTATAAGGCAAAATCGAAAACACAAAATCTCCAGAGGGTTTTTTTCGCATTTGAAATTATGTTTAAACAATTATTTGATTAGCAAGTAAGACATTGATATTTCAGCCTGTACCTCTTGCTAACCAACAACTTAAAATTCCGCAAACTTTTATTCACTGATAATTTTTTCTAGAGAAAACTTCAGTTACATATTTTGTAAACATTTTCTATTGGCTACTTATGGTAAAGTGCGCACAAATGAAGCCCCGAATTTTTCAGTCAATCTGTATATTAACGCAAAAATTTGCTGTAATAATATATAAATGGAATTTGACGATGGTCCTCGATGGTAGATTTCTGAACAAGTTTTTTTAACAAAGAGGGATGACACAGAATGACATCCTACGATGATAATGGCGACGGAGTGTGGAAAGTTGTAGAATGGTGAGTACCGAAGAAAGCACACTTCACTGACCTACAGCAACGTCAGTCATATTTCCCACATACGAAGAATGGAGTCAACTACGCCGTAAGTCTTGGTGGAAGGCGAGCAGTCTAACCACTACACAACCTCGGCTCCCCAGCACAGTGGTGTAAGTAAATAAAGCTGTGTAAATATAATACCGTACTCGAAAGTAACGGCTATTGCTACAATAAAAATATAATAAGAATGTTTAAAGACAGTAGGCGCTATATGCCACGGAAACAAGCGAGCGTAAGGTCTAGACTGGCTATTACGTCAACAACAGTATCGCCATTTTATGCGAGGCACGTAAACGGCGTGCAATGTTCGGTCGTTGTCTTTGTGCTATTGCAATTTAAGGCCATTATCCTACGTTAATACTGTTTTCACGATAATTATTATTTTTATCTTAATGTAGAGCAGATAACACAAATATATTTAGCAGATTCATTTAAAGACGTTTTTGTCGTTATATCTAATTATTAATCAGGACAGGTAATAGTAACTTAGAGACTAATCAGTAAATAAATAAAATTCTCGATAAATACGTAATCAGCGGAGTCCAACGTATTTACAGTAAAAAAATATATACAGCCAACAAGGAAATGAAATTTGAAACACAACCTTCACACAGATTTTTATGTCTGTTTTTTATTTAGGCTTAAAACATAATTATGGCGAAAATAGTATAAACAGGTGACCAAGGCCCGAAGCAGTATCCATATTTTGTTCACGGGAATTTCGTAGTGTAGTCCAGCACATGTTAATCTATTTTTGTTTTACGATTCCAATAGATCTGAAACCCCCGTTTTTAAGCAATTTTGTGGTGCCCCGAAACCACATTTCTAATGATGATGTCTAGAAACTAAAAAAAAAAACGAAGCATAGTTTTCTTTTCTTAAATACAAATATCGAACGCACGTTTAGTAATGTTTTAAGAAACTTACTGCTATCGCACTGCAACACAACTCACGTACCAGTTGTATAAGGCTATTAAAGCAACGACATGGAGCTTTACTCAGATTGGTTCAAAAAGACTCAAGAGTTTCTTAACGAAATGCTTTGAAGTAATTTAGGACTAGTATTGGTCATACGATGCACAATTCTGTGTAGGCGTCCTGCAAAAAAATAAAAAATTAAACGCTCGTGAGCAAAATAAAAATATTGTTTGATTTTGACTTTCGTTACAAATTTTGTGATGATTCGCGTGCAAAAATTTGGAAAACTATGAGGTGTATTGATACAAAAAAATTTAGATATAAACTATAATGTATGTGTGACAGATTGATGTAGAAACTCTCCGAAAGTAAAAGATAATAAAACTGCAAAATAATATTTCGAAATCACTGTACAACTACGGGAAGTATCTGTAAGGTGGCCGGCTGTCAGGGTGGGTATATTTACACTGTTCAAGGCCCTGAAGTGCGGAAGCGGTGAGGACAAGACAGCCCTCACATCGCACTTCTCCCTGGCCTCTAGGCGCAAGTCACTGAACTCACGCGCAGTTTGCTCGCCGACAATGCGCCTGTATGAGACTTTCAGTGGCGACATATTAATAAATACGAAAGTGGATTGTTCACGCCCATGTCTTTCAAAACATTCTGTGTCAAGATATGCCATACATGAAAGAGACTGCGAAAACTCCCATTTTCGCCCTTTTCGGCAGCTAGAAATTACGGTTTAATTATTACTGGTGAACCTGAAGTGGGTATACATACTGTAACGTTCTTTAAATGCTCTTCCTAAGTAGACCTCACTTATGTGCGATGAGCAGTTTTCCAATAACCCGCCAATGGCCGAACCTCTGCACACCGCTAGGCGGCCAGGGCACACGGCCACCTTAGTACTGACACGGCTATTTTCAAAACTATCTTGTTAACCGTTAACAGCCTACGGATGATTATATCTAAACTAATAGCTACATCGTAAATTTATTTGGTTAAGTATCAGCCCGCATAGTAACCAATTTTCCCTTCAAAAGAATAACTTCGGTAATTGTTGCATGATTCCGCAACAGCAGTGAGTGTAATAAGCACACAACGCGTCGTTTTTTGTATTGGTGCGTATTTCTGCTTGTCTTTGACACTCGATAATATTATATAAACTTATCTCATTTGCTTATGGAATTTTTGTCCAAATGTTTAGTAACCTTATAAAACTTCAGCGCTGACAAACTCATAACTCCACCAGTAACTCAACGATACTCACGAGCGAAATAAAAGTTTTAATATGCCGTAAAAACGGGTTATTAGAAACACTGGAGTGAATTGAAACCCTATTGTAAAGCTAAATTTTCGGTATTAATTCTGTTTAAAAAACTCCATTTTTAGGTAGGCAAGTTAAAACAGTTTACAAACAGTAGTTTTATTGTAATTATATTATTTTAAAACAGAAGGTGTAAGCTAAGAATTTATTTCTAATTTTACTTCTATTCACCCCCAGTGTTTCTAATCATCCCGTTTTACGGTGTGTAAATATATAAATAAATAAATATATATATACATATATATATACATATATATAATCCTATTTAAATATATATATATATATATATATAATCCTATTTAACTTATGGTTGCTCTGCACCGATAAATTCGACATTTTATAATATTGTTCCAAACGCTGCTCAACTCTTTAACTTTACAGCAAATAGTAATTTCCTGCAAATAAAATTAATTTAGGCTCCATAGTTTTCGTACTCATGTCCAAGTACGGATTTTTTTTCCCGCTACCTACCTAAAGAAAAAAAAATATATATTTTTTGCCACGAAAGGAATTGTTCGCTATTTTAAGTATAGTTTTTTTTATACAGGATACATAACTAACATATATCCAAACATTTTGGGCACATTCCTGAATTTCTTCAAGACAAACAATTTTTACATGACATTGCAGAAGGTGGCATTCTGAAGCTTCATACACTCAGTTGGAATTTTAATTATTTCATTCGATTGTTTGAATAGTGAAGTACTGAAAATAATCAACTCGCCAATTTGGTACATGCACTTGTACTGTGAAACCGAAATAAAAATTATTTGTAGAATATTACTATTAATGTAATTTAATTATACAGAGTTGCACAGTTCTTACTGCAATTATAAATTTACGAATTATTAGGTGTAGTACAGTTTTAAGGGTCATGCACTTCAAGTGCGTTGTAATGTACGGAGGATTTAAATTTTAATGGAGCTTTCCACATACGGAAAAGCACGGAATGTCATTGTAGAAAATAAAACATGCTCGTTAGAAACACAACTTTTCAGACTGTCTTGCTAAAAAAAAAAGTACTAACCGAATGTATGTAAAACTCAGATACAAACGTACAATGAACTTAGCTACAGATTACCCACCAATAAAATTAATATTATGTGGTCCACGCTTTAAGTCCCGTAATAAAATGGATGGGCCGATGTCTTGCAGGCTAGTTCAGTGCGTGACTCGTTGTGATGATGTAGTGTCATGCGCGCTTGAAGGTCACCCTTAGAGTTCCGTTGTTTCTTAGCATCTAATGTACATTCACGGTAGGTGGCTCACTTAAGCCGTTACGCTATTCTAATAAAAATATGTTCCATACATGTTTACATAAGTTATAGATATACACCATTTACTAGGTGCTTCACGCTTCTTCCAACTGATTCAAGCCTTGGTAGATATACACGGAGAAAACGGAAAGGAAATCGGCTGGGTTATATGTTATAGAACCATTCGACAAACAAAGATTTTAGTGTCGATTTTGCTGTCATCGTTGACCATGTCCATTTTTGTCGCCTTTGATGTTAAAATTACTTTATTCAATTTCGAAATTACTTTTGTGTTATTTTTTGTCGGGTTGTCTTTCTGTATACAAGTAGAAACCTTCCCACAACTATCGTGTGTGCGTTTGTTGACGATATCTAACACTGGCTTTTCGTTTTTGATTTTGGTTTTATTGTAGGGTTATTTCTGCAACTCGGCCACTTCGATTACAATAGCGCATGGATAAAAACCTTGTGACCCTGAATGGATTGTACTCAAAATAACGAGGACAGCAGCATGAAATGTCGATCATGTGAAATATAAATAAATTGAAGAATAAAATATTTGCTGTCGCACATTTAACCAACTTCTAAAATATGTAGCCTTATTTTGTATTGTAGCAATCTATACTCATAATGGCTTTAAGGCATTTATTAAAAACCCATTGGAAGTGAAAACCTGAGCTCGTGACTTTGCAACCCTGAATAAGTCGAGTTGGTTTCGCGAACGTAGCAGAAAATTCCTGTGAGCCTGTGTTTATATAGATCACACATTTCTCCCGATCTTGCGTTCCATATCTTCTCTGTCATTATCTCATATCACGTCAGCTGGGCCCTGACTTTTGTCTGGCTCTCATCAATTTAAGGTGATCCCTCTTACGTTAATTACCTTCTGACTTGTGACTTAGTTAAATATTTAACTTTATACAGTAATATTCATATTAATCTTAATGAAAAATATGAAGAGTGTTGAACACTATTAATTGTCACAAAGTAATACCAAATCAATTATAACCTTAACCGCATCTTATATTCAGTACAGCAAAAACTGCTTATTGTAGTGCAAAGCTGCAATTTATACACGCAATCTGTTGTTGGATAAAGTACTTTTTAATATATTTATTTACATATACCAACTTGCAATATATTGTGATGATGTAAACGAAACGTTTTTGTCATAAATAATATTAATTTCAGTTCTACGAACTGTTAATTTTCAGTCAAAATATAGCAGGAAAAGTATCTAGTGTTCTAGGGAACACAACGTTTTCACTAGGAGAACTTCACAGTAGTTTGAACATATAGGTCACATTCACAAATCTGCACTATTTTTAAGATATCGAGAAACAAAGTTACCGATCAAACATGCTGTTCAACATTTGCACTAAGACATTCATGTTGAACTGCGCGAAACTCAACTTCAGTTGTTATAATTATTGATGTGTAATTGGCTATAAGAGCAGATAAATTAAATCTGAAAATACTGTGGTGATAAATATACGTCACTCAGTATTACAGAATATTAGGAAAATGAAATGTTTGAATTATGACCATTTAAATTTGCATGTTGCTGTGTATTTTTTATTATCTCTCGTTTGAAATTCTTCAATACGCATGGCATTTGCTTTGAAAAGATCATACTGAACTGAATATTACTGCATATGATTTTCTCCAAAATCCAGGTATCCAATCGACGTATCTAGCATTAAGCGCCAAGGTAGCTGCTGGCAGGCGTATGTAACAATTTAATCTGTACGAGCAAGTCACTCAATTGGTGTGTAGAACCTTGTTAATATTTATTTTCCTATAGGACTTTAATTGGTAACCATATCGTTTCATTTGTTGGAAGTGCTTCTATTTTTGCGTCTATTTTTTTTTAATCTGGTTGGCATATTACCAGATACGGTCGTTTTAAAAGGCCGTTTTTAGCCGTTTTAGGAGACTAGAAAACCATATTGAAATTGCACATATTGAATTTTTTTAACGTATGGTGTCATACATTGAAGTGTGTGTTCTTTTTATTAACCAACGATTTTGATGCATGTTAAGTAGTTTTAGTCAATAATGAATACTCGCAACTTAATGCAAAGTATTTCAAGCGTAGATTGTGAGTCGCCCTGATATTGTACGGCAGTACTATTTGAATTCAGACTCTATTAGGCAAATGAATGATAATATACGTGTATATGCATGGACTCAAGAAACGAAATAATCTGGACAGGTAATTGTTTTTGACAAACCTCAAGGTTTTATTCTAGACACTCATTCAAAGTTTCTTGCAGAAGATTTTGTACTCATAATTAGGAATGGAGCCCAGAAAGGCATGATTATGTACTTCGGTGAAAATTACGTTTGCTTTGACAACACCCATAGTCTTTACAGTTACAGCTTCGAACTGACAACCCTGCTTGTTTTAGAGTAACTTAACCGACGGTTCTCGTGCGCATTTAATGTTTTCTAAAAGAGATGACTCGGCAGTAGTTAATCTCTGTGAAAGCAGATGCCATCGAACCACCAGTTGGGACAAATATTTTCCCGTCTGATATGGCAGAGGTGTTTTACAATGACTGAATCAAGGTTATGCCACCTCCAGAATTTCGTCTCATGTAGATTGCACCTGGTGGAAAAACTAAAATTAAAGGTTGTAAGAAGTAAGCAAAAATCGGTCAAACTGCTTCGGAAAGAGGCGAAGAGGCATTAGTCCGTATGATACCTCAAGTAATTTAAACAATGAAAAGTAATCCAAACACTACAGATTTTGATGTGTATTCTGAAAATACATACAAATATTCCATAAAGTAACATACCATTTGTATTTTAAAAATCCTAAAATTTTTAATTATAATTTTAAAAAACTCAAGAATTTTTTTAAAAATGCAAAAATTGTTTATGTTTTGTTTTTATGCATGGGTTCTAGCAGCCTTCAAAATTTTTTTTCACTGTAAATTATTTTGGTTCGATATGTCACTTGGTTTTCCGTTCTAATATAAAACAGTTTTATGCAAATTTGGGATTTGAGAGGTTACTATACAAAAACTAAAAACTAAAAAATTGCTATTGCAGTGAAAAATATGCACAATGTGTGTCTACATAACTAATCATATCTCGAACAAATGCAACATTTATTGAAACAATTGCCCTTTTCGGTGAACTCCACCCTTAACGCCATTTGCGAAGACAAACTTTACGACAGAATAATTCATATAAAAAAATGGAAACTAACCAAGAAGGTTTTTGCACTTCACCACCGACATTATTAATCACTAAAACTCTTTACCGAGTAGATAATCATCAGTGAAAGTATATGGCAAATACAGTCAACAAGCAGAAATGAGTGAGATGGAGTAAGAGATTTTGGTCAGCGCTTAACATCAAGATATTTAGTACCGGTAAGGGGTGACATGAGGTGAGTATGGTGCAGCGCCGGAATGAAAATGCGCGGGAAACGGGAGAGCCTCGAGAAAACCCGCCGAACAACGGCATCGTCCGGCACGATTCCCACATGCGAAAATCTGGGGGCCGACCCCACCCGGAATCGAACCCGGATCGCCTTGGTGGGAGGTGAGAGGTCTGACCCCTCGACTACCGAGGCCCCCAGCAGGAATGAGATTTATGAAATGAGGCTGACCGAGAAGATGAAGCATGCATGTAATCTGCGTAGCGATGAACGCTAAGTTTGTATTCGTGCTTTTGTATATGCAGCGGTCCCGATTCGGCTATCAAATTCAATTTGCGTAAACACATTCATGCGATCAGAAGCAAAATACACGGAAATTCTGCAGAAGAGAACTGCGATTCAGAACGTAATATAAGTCATACAAGAAATTCCTATTGTTGAGGGGTGAGGGGGGAAGGAACAGTCGCCATATTGAATAACTTTATTTTTCGCTCTTATGGATTTCTGATAAGAAAATTTGAAATGTATTACTATAATATCAATTCTATTTACCTTGCGCTACAATAATAGCATCGCAGTTGAACTTTTAACGTATATTTAAGCTGTAATCAGTGGAGCAATTTTATTTTATTTTCTTAATTTGCTCGACTGGTTACGACTTAAATATACGTTAAAAGTTCAACTGCGGTGCTTTTAATGTAGCACAAGGTAAATAGAATTGATATTATAGTAACAAATTTCACATTTTTTTTCTCAGAATTTCATAAGAGCGAAAAAGAAAATAATTCAATATGGCGACTGATGCCGAGCTTTAAGTGAAGTCATTACGACATTAACACAATAAATGCAAACAAGAAACAAATTAAGGCTAAACTCAAACCGCGTTTTGAAGACGTTGCGACATTGTGTACAAGTAAGATTCTGATGAAGATATTAAAATGATTAAAAAACTTCTTCAGCAATTAGTCGTTACATTAGAAGCCATATTATCTACAAAAGTTAAAAAGAATAATCTGTCAACATCAATAGCGAACAGGAGGTAACTGCTGTCTCCTTGTTATTGAACTAGAGTGGAAGTCTTTGAAATCAGGTAACTGACTAGTAGTAAGTAAATACGTAGTTTTCTTTTTATTAAGATACTGTTATATAAGTGGTTTTTATCACAATTAAATTGCATTAATAATAATGTTTGCCTATGAAAGTAATCATAGAAGCCAGTAGTGCACTCTGAATATTTCATCAATGATATTTGATCCAGAAATGTTACATTCATCAGTACTCTCTAAGGTAATCCTCAGAACGAACCAAGTGTAGCCCCGGTTAGAGAGGTAAAAGCGCTAGTGTTTCGAGGTCGCCGTGTAAAGGCAGTGGAGAGGAATGCCTTGGAACCCTTCCTGTACACTTCATTCAAGTTGTAAGCGACCATCTGTAGTAGGTCTATGAGTTTATAGAGCGTCTAATGCTTAGATTGCAGTATGGAGTCATATAGACATTCACGCTCTCTTTTCAACGCACAGTAATTACAATAAACTCTATCCTTGTTTCGACACGCGCTGTTGCCAAAAATCTAAAAATGTCGTATTGCAACTTTGATCGTAACATTTTCGCATATTGTACAGCATCGATACATGCATCGACTGATATATTTGTTTCAAAATTGGCACCATTCTAAGGGGTTAAGAAATTCGAGAGCAAACATTTTGTACTTAATGCGTTTTTCATTCCTCATTAAATACATCATATCATAACTTGAGAAGTACCTAATAGCAAAGACATGTTCGAATTTCTATGGTGCTTTAACTCCATACATCAAATGGACTTATTTGCTTGGATATACTCCATTGCGAAATAAATGACTGTCACAAGAAAACTAAAAATAACAATAAGACAAGAAAACATAAATAAGCTGAGTATGCTTTAGTCATCAGGATACATACCCAACATGAAATTCCAAAACTGGAATCTGGTCAGATAAAACAAGGAACAAACAGAAAATAAAAGAAATAACAAAAAATATAAAAAACGTAAGTAGACATGCGACACAACGATGAGACGAAACAAAAACACAAACAGAACTACAACAAACGACACAACGATTTTCTGTTTGTTCCTTGTTTTATCTCTAGTACACCCATATCATTGACTGGTGTCGTGTGACCTACATAAATTTCAACTATTTTTATCAGACGCACGAGCACGAGATGTTGCACTGGAAACCAGATATTATTATAAGACCAGAAGAACATTTCTTGCAAGTCTTACAAAGGGAGGGTGCTTGGACAAACGGCTGTTTTTTTAGTGTGTTGTGGAACATGATGTATTAGATTATAGAAAGAAGTGTTATTTTCACATTTCGTAGCAATTTACGTTATGCAAATGGTTTCTTGTGAGACATATTATGATAACATATAAATAAAGATATGAACAACATAAATTGTAGGAAAATACACGATACGAAACTGTGTCTTACTGTCATTTTATATTGCAATCACCCATTAATTCGTGAAACAACATAAGTTAACAATTCAAAATTGCTGCTGTTTGTACATTTAAACACAGAATCACATTTAATTACATCTATCGTACTAATAACGACACAGGATTTGTTGAGTAATGCTTGCAGCGATTTAAAGGTCAATCTTTATCAAATTAAAGCTTCAAATACAGCTGTTTACTTGTGAAACAAGATAACTCAAATATTTGAAATGAGCATTGTTCTTATATAACAACACAAAAACTATTTTCATTGCATCAATCATAAAAGTAATGTTATGAATTATTTTCAGTAATTTTTTGCAAACTTTTCATGTGTAACTTTTAGAATTACAGTGTATATTTCTCTTCCTAAATAAAAAGTGGAAATTTTTTACTTATGTTGTTTCTCAAATGACCGATTCATATGATAATAACGGCCAAAAATATCAAGGAGGAACAAATTAATTGAGATGCTACAACGGTGCGTCGTCTGGGGACAATAAGTATTACTATCACATGTAAAACTTGCTGTTATGAAACAAGCATACGACCGGCAGAATGTTTGTTCTACAAAAATGTATTATCATATAACATCTAAACAACGGATACAATATCGTACTCATATGACTATATGTTGATGGAAAAACTTTATTTCACTTCGAACGATTTCTCGTGCTTCAATGTGCACAGGTCAATTAATTGCTTTTACGTTTATCAGACATACTGATGTGCCTAATACCACTATATCCTCTCGGAGCAAACAAACACCCGTTCCTGACACAATTCCTGCCACGTCGATGTTTGCTATTTGCGCGGAGCAAACGACACGACCCGGACAACTACATACTGGTTGCCACTTTTATGCTGACGAGACTGTACGCGCTGCTTGTCGCGACGGCCAGGCCACTTGCTCGCTATTGGCTGGGAGGATGTAGCAGGATAAAGAAGAGTAGGCTGGCGAGGGATGTCAGAGAGGGCGGCGGTTATTGTTCACATATTTTCCGGGGACACACTCAGGTTTGTCGAGCTACAAACGTACATAATATTCACATTTTTTTCATGAGTATCGATTTTTTTTATGCGTGTTTCTATTTACGCAAAGCAAGTTGTACTGTTTTGGTTAACTTATTTTCCTTTCCTCTTTTGGGGTTTTTATTTTTAAACAATCATTAACTCCCTATTCTTATCATGTAACCCCTTTTGGTTTACGTTAAATTAAAAATAATTGTATTTACAGTTTTGTGCTTGCGTAAGTTTAAGTTTTCAAAAACAATGCTTACTTTGCAGTGTGTTAACCACTGCTTACTTAACAATTCACTTTGTTGTGTTAAAACAGCTTCGACCGGCACGGCTTGAACATGCGAAACTCCAACGTGATCTCTTCTGGGACAAATCGTGTTAAAAGCAATCCAAACAGCTCTTGGAACACGTTTGTAGCGTACTAGCTACTTTTCTGTCTAGGGGAGGGGGGTCGTGGAGAGAGAACTGTGAATTCATAGGTCGCGATTTAACAGGGGAGAGGGGAAGCGCTGTGCTTGTGGAGGACGGTCAAGCAAAACGGAACGCACTCCGAACGCTCACGAACATAGCCGAAGATATGCCACCGGTCCAGTACCTATACACGCGACGTGTGCTTGAGGAGGACCATGGAGATAATAAGTTAAGGAGTAGGTGTGTGGCGTGCAAAGTAAAGCCAAAATTCGTTTCGGGTCACGCCTACTTAGGTTAGCAAACGTTAGTATTCGGTACATGCGAATGGTGTTTTGTAGTGGAGTAATTAATAATTATAATTAATAATTATGGATTTAGTGGAATTTTTTCACAATGACGTCATGTTGTGATGTAGATGCACGGCCAGATCATCTAAAAATGTACCTGGCAGACAAAATTTAAATAATACGCAAATAAATAAAGAAATTTCCTTAGCCACAGATATAACAGTTTCCTTTTTATGTATGCATAACCTGTATTTTTAGAGCTGGTAAGACGTTCTGCAACATAAAGTGGTTTAATATACTGGATAAAATATTCCACGAATGAATGATATCATTTTTGACAGTTTCAGCAGTATGTAGTTTGTCTGCCTCAGTTTGCGTAGATATACTTTTATATACTAAACTAAATATACTTATGTACACAGTAAGTTACCTAGCAAAACACAGCTATAAATTAATTTATGTAAACCTAACAAACATGCATATATAGCATCTAATGTAATTACTGAATTTATAATATCAATACTGAGTAGAAGGTTTTCTGTGGTATTGGTAGGTACAGAAGCATTAGATAAAGGGACAGAATACAAGTAGGCCTACTATGGTTGGGTTACAAAAACACCTTGGACGGAAAGAAAAGGTGCTGGAGTTGTTTCTAAGGGCGGAGGACTCTGGAAATGCTGTGAAGAATCATGAAATGGGTCAGTGGTAGGGTGAAAAATTCATGTACTTCAGTGGTACACTTAGTGCTGTAATACATACCAACCTAAAGGGTTTTCCTATATAAGAAAGGTAAATGGCTGTAACTGGAGAAGGTTCAGAGAAGGGCTGCAAGATGGGTGAAGGGTAAGTGCAGGAGGGTAGGGGGGAAGGAAGAAGCATACATCTCGATGGTACACTCAATGCTGGAATACATAGCAGTATAATGGGATTCTTATAAGAAAGGGGATTTGCAACAAATAGGGAAAGGCTGTAAGAAGATAGAGGGTAAGTGGAGATACAAGGGCAGGTGGGTGGGTTGAACGAGAAGGCAAACACTTCAACGGTATTCTTAGTGCTGGAATACATAGCAGGGTAGCAGCATAATTGTATTCCTATAAGGAAAGCGGGGTGCAGGAATTGTAGTAAGTTGAGAGAAGGGATTAAATATGTGCGAAGGAGTGCCGAAGGCAATTACCGGAGGGTGAGAATGAAGGAAACTACAGGCCATCCATGATGATGATGATGGAAATGGGTTGGAGTGTTTAAAAGAGCAGGAGAAAAGCAAAGAGGCTTGTAAAGAGGTTCTCACGTTTGAAGTTATAATTCTGGAAAGATGTGCAATAACTTGTATTTGGTTTCTCAGATAGCCCTTTTAAGTAAAGTATTTGGTTAAATCCATAGCCATGGCTGCGCAATGATTTTGACACAAAACATGCGTCCTGCACTGAACTTTGCACAAAAAATAGCAAAACATTAACAACCAAGAACAAGTAGGCTTAACATTCGTAAAAATTCGTGGAACGAAGTATTTATTAGGTTTGCGATGTTGTATAGGTAACACTTAAAATATTGACTGTAAACAGGGACACATAATGTGCTTCTATGTCTGAAATGACAAAACGCACACAAGCGATTTCACTTCGTTACCTCAGCAAGTGCCTTATATAAGTACGATTTTTTTATAATACTTTGGCATTTTCAGTCACGCAAGTTCTTATATATTGTATTTTAGCATTCGTCGTGAAGCCTGACAAGTCACTACACAATTGCCGTTCAAACTCTTAGTATAGTTAGTAAAATTTTCAGTATGTGTCCTATTGTAACTACCAATGTTTTGGAAACCAAGGGGGACGTGACAGTATCCAGCCTTGGCTTCAATATTTTTCATGGCAAATATAGTTAACACCTACTCCTTAACTTCTTACCTCCATGAGGAGGACGGTCGAGCAGAAGCCGAACGCTCTCCGAACGCTCACGAACATAGCCGAAAATGTGCCACCGGTCCAGTACCTAGACAGTCGTTAAACCACGGATCACGACTTCTCAACAAAGAAACAAGTGAATAAGTGGTTGAATTAATGTCCGTGATCTCGGCCGAACAACCTGCCGCGTCACGTCCTACATCAGACCGCTTCAAGGTTCTGCACAGGATTATCTTTGTGCTTTCTACTGCTGAATTCTGCGAAGTTGTTTCGCCAACATCACTAGCTTACTGAGAATCTGTTCTCCGTATTTATGTGAAACTCACCTTCCAGGATAAAAAAAAAAACGTATATGCGTAAACTTCGCAACATTTAGTCTTTCTGTTTACTCTGTCCCGATTTGTGAAGGTTCCAGTTCTATTGCGTGTGACGTGCTGTAACAAAATGTAAGTACAATAGTATTATTGACAACGTTTGTACTTTAATTTTATATCCTACTGTCTGAATTTTCCGCATGTGGCATGGTTACATTGAAAACCATAATTTTTACAACAGTCTGCAGACTGGCACTTAAATTGTCATTAAATTATACGTGAGGAATTGGTGCTTAAATTGTTACTTAAGAATTCGTATGCAGGCTTTTAAGTTTATTTCCCAACTTATTGGGGGTGGGTGGCGGTTAACCAATTGTTTAATTATAGAGTATTTTTAACAGGAGCTGTCTACCAAAGTTGGTTAGTTCCGTCAAACAGCAGTGATTTTTATAGTAAACGGACAGACACACACACACACACACACACACACACACACACACATATATATATATATATATATATATATATATATATATATATATATATATATATATATACACTTTCTCACTTTAACAACAGCGCCGAACATATTTATAATGTTTAAAAAAAGTGTCATTTATACGTAATTATGCATAGTCAAGTTGTCCTCCACACAAGTATTAAAGTTGTATTTTATTTATTCAATAGAAATAAACGCTTTACATACGTATGTAGCATCCAAAAATAAGAAAAACTAATTTTCAATGCTTAGTTAGCTATTGTTTTAACTGATGCTTTTGAAAAAAAAATCAAAGTGCTTCGTACAACAGAAATATTGACGCTTAGGAGTAAAAAGTAAAGCTACAATAGCGTCAATTTAGTGTTCTCCACATAAAAGTTGTATTATCAGCCCACATTACGAAGGAAAAGGTAGGCTTATGAGAGCCCTTTCTGCCTGTGTGTGTGTATGTGTGTCCCTCTAATTTTTTTTTAACCAGAGGACCGAATTTCATCAAAATTTGTAAATATATAGAACTTTGTAATTTGACTTGACTTTCATGTGTTTCGTTTACGCCCTATTCCCATTTTCAAAATGGTGGGCATTTTAAAATGTATTGATCTAGCGAATGACTAAGGAATTACAAATTAGAATTTAATAAAATTTGGTACATATATACAAAACACAAATTTGAACTGAATTTTATGAATATCGCATGTTGGAGTTCATATTTTCCAAATGGTGGCAATTTTTTAAATATTTTTAGCACAGTATTAGATATGTTAGGAAATATTTCTTCAGAAATTTACCAAACTTGGTACACATATACTACATACAAAGCTGAAATAACTTTTGTGTATTCCGTTAATTCTATGATCGAATTTTCGAAATAGCGGCTGATTTTATATTTTTAAGCATAGCATCCCATATCTTGGGAAATATTATTTTAAATGTCATCAAACTTCGCACATTTATACTGGATACATAGATGACCTTACTTTTGTGAACAGCGTTCATCCTGTGTTTATATTTTCAAAATGGTGGCCTTCTTTATATTCTTAGCACAATATCACATACCTTAGGATATACGTTTTCAGTATTTCATCAAACCTGGTACTCATATACTGCATACAAAGGTGACTTGATTTTGTATATGCTACTTCGTTCATCCTGTGTTCTTTTTTTTTTTTTTTTTTTTTTTTTTTTTTTTTTTTTTTTTTTTTTTTTTTAATGGCGTTCGTCTTTATGTTTCTCGCATAGACACACATATTTTTGGAAATATTTTTCTGGATTGTATCAAATCCGGTACACGTGTACTGTATACAAAACTGACTCGACTTTGACGTATTTCGTTCACCCCGTGATCATTTTGAAAATTGCGGCCATTTTCAAGTTTTTAACAAAGCTATACACTACTTAAGAAATATTTTTTTTCTGAAGTTTATCAAACTTGGTGCACCTATAATACATACAAAGTTGATTATACTTTTGTATATTCCGTTCATACCGTGTTCACAATTTAACTATCATGGCCATTTGTATCACTTTTGCTTGATATAACTTATCTGGTAAAATATTTTCAGAAATTTTATCAAACTTGGTACACATACTACACACATAATTGACGTGACTTTTGCATATCTTGTTCATCCTTTTGTAATATTATGAAAATAGCGACTATTTTTTATTTTATCTATATGATAGAAGACATCTCAGAAAAATATTCCTCAATTTCATTCAACTGGGTACTTGTATATTACTTGGTGAGCTCACTTATCTTTAGTATAATTCATGTGACATCCTAGATTGCATAGTTAATTTTAACATTTAAGGTTAATTTTCACTCTCTGTGTAGAAAGTAGGCGTATCAGTTAAGCAAGTAAAGTCCTGTATTATGTTGTTGTAATTATTATTTGCAAATGAACCCTTTCAGTACAACTTAAAACTCTCATTTTGTCGTTTGATGTGCCCATATTACATTCATCCCTTGCTGCGCACATTCATTCTTTCGTCAGACCAAGTTGTTTTGGTCTTCTTCGATCCCTCCTCTTGGTCAACTTGCCATTTATGGTTTTGCATTTACGACTTTTTATGTCCTGAATGCCCTTCCGTGCGATTCCTCTCTGTTTGAGGTAAGTTATTCATCTCACCTCTTCATTTAATTAAAAGTTACTGTTTTCTTCACTCCCTGGTTTCATGCAATTCGACTATTTTCTTTGTAAGTCTAGTAGAGTCTGTCATTTTGATGTGTCGAAAACATTATGTACGTTTTCTTCTAATGTCGTTGTGTACCTCTGTATACTGTATATTCATTTAGTTGCTTGTGAGTCGGTGCTGTTCGTGTGAAAAATTTGGGGCTAGATTATTTTAAATTGTATATTACGACCCCGCGTTCCATGTTCTCCAAATGCGCGTAATGTGTGAGAAAATACGTTTCATTTTGGACGAAACTATTCGACACGTACCTATTGTGCTAATGTTGAAAAGTAAAACACGCTTTAGACGAGGACATAATGTCGTTTTTTAGGTACCATGCTTCTTAAAATACTGTTCTTAAACCAACCAACATGTATAAATAGATCTTTTCAGACTGCCGTACTTCATAATGTACTAAACTTATGTATATGATAGAAACAGACACTAAACTTCGCTACAGATTTTCCACTAATAAAATTGTGTGGTCACCGCTTAAACTGGCTTAGTAGTAGAAGTAATATTGAACGCAACTTCAGCTTTCGCTTGTTGTGGCGAATCGGCATTTAATTTTGGCTTCACGGCTGCCCTTATAGCTCTGTAGCTTCTGAGCCTGTAATTTGGGCGTAGGAGGCGCCTTTAATCGATCTATAATATTTTTCCACCCATGCAATAGTCGCACTTAAAGGTTTCCTCTTTATTGCCGCTAGCAAGTAAGATAATCAGGAGATGGCATAGTTTAAGCGCTAATAGTAAGCCAACTGCGACCCTTGTGAACTTGGGTGCTGGTTCCAGGTCGAGTTTTCTCGTGGTGCTCGCAGCGTTTGCTGCGGTAGCAACGAGCACTCCTCTCACAAACAACATATCGGATTCTCCCGCAGCGGAAAAGGAGATGGTCGCGTCTATGATGCAGGTAAGGTACTACTCGACCACGAAAACTAGTCCCGCGGAAAAAAATGCTAACTACCGCTGTGTTGAACTTGACGACCACAGTAGCTGCCATAATATTGTGGCACGTGCAGCTGGCTCGGTTTTCGCCGCACTACGTCTCCACTGACCGTGTGCCATGAACTCATGCCAGGTGCAGTACATTTCCCCTCCCTGTGACGCGTCTACCTACTACTAGCGCCACGCTCCTTCCCCTCACGAGAGAACTGGTTGTCGTGGTCGAGTAGTACATTATTACATGTGCATGCACGCAACTCGTGCATGGTAGAAAGGGAACATTGATAGTCTTCTTTGTATAGATACTTGGGTTCAGCGATTTTACTCTAATTTCGAACACACAAAAAACGCTATTTTAAATAGACTTAACGGGAAAATTCTTTGTAAAATAGCTAAGAAATTGCCGATTTAGACAAACGTTTTCAGTTCCCTTAACAAGTAGTTAGGAAAATAATTTTCGCTTCGTATGCTTGGTGCTTGATAAGAGAAAATTTTTGTTGCGAAATATTTTGTATTGTATTTAAACAAGTACTAAGAATCATATGCATGCAAATTATTGGAGACACAATTTTTGTGAATTGATGTGCAAAGTGTTAACGAACATGCATTTACGTTCAGTCATTTAAGATAAAATGTATATCTACGTGAAAAAAAAAATAAACGCATGAGATATAACAGGTCTTGACGTATGTACGGGAACAAAATAAATCACTCAATTAATTTTTGCTCATCCAATGGTTACGAACCAACATAAATAAAAATATTTTTTTTATATCACCGTATGTCAATTGTTTTAAATTTGTAACATTCTGAATGTTATTGTAACAAGTTGAGGTTGGCATTGTTTGTCTCTCAAAACAAGCTAGAAGAGGTCCGCGCACATAACCCCTGTACGAATTCCATTCCCATATTGTTGGTCTGACACACACCGGACATGCCCTCTGTATTGTACAACGTTAGTTATTGGTTAGTCATCTACCAATGAAATAAGAAGTAGAATATGATACGATAGAAACGCCTTTACGCATGTAAACACAGTGAGCATTTATTTTAAAATAAAATAGGCATACAGATCAAAATAAGTTCTACGAAAACTGTTTTTGTGCGAAACTATTGGGACAATTGAATGAGTAGACAAACCATGTGAGATAACACACTCTAATAAACAACTCAAAGAAGCCAGTTGAAAGGTGCTGTGCAAAACAACTTTATGGTAGTGTATATATTGTCGTGAAATCGGCTGTGCATTGTTTTTCGCGTAACAACCTGATAAACACTATAAATACAGTTCATTTCTTCCGCATTGGGTTTATTGTATACAGAGAACGCCTTTTGTTCCAGATGGCAGAAAGTTTTCTCAATCAGGGCAATGGAGTTACTGAAGTCAAAGCACCCGACGGAGATTATGAGATGCGTATAAGTGGTTTCTCTGGTGTTATCAAGACAAGGAGCAAAAGAAGCAAGGATCAAGAACTACCTGCACGTAAGAGTAAACAGGTCTATGTGTTTATTGAAGATTTCTTTAATGAATAGTACCGAGACATTTTTAAGGTGCCGCGGTTGGTGCAGTATCACTTGCCTATCATCAAGCAATTCGGGTTAGAATCCCGGCGAAACATGTCTCTGGGTTTTCGCGTGTATGAATCGTGCCAGATGATGTAGTTGTTCAGCGGGTTTTCTCGAGGATTTCCTGTTTCCGCCGCCTTTCACGTTTTAGTGCTTTTCACTGTAGTGATCTATTTCGTGTCGTCCTTCAGGGAGATCAAACACCTACGGACTCTCAGTCAGTCTGCCACCAGGGGATCGGGGGAGGGGGTGCGATGCTTTCCCATAGAGCACCCTTCCAATTTACATTTTTTTTTACATTAAGCGACTCTTGTAAGTAGATCAAAACTTTCGATGAACCAACAAATTAAATGACACTTTCATATGCAGTGTAGCCTACCACTTACACTTTTGAAATTTGAACAGATTCGTAATGTTAGTGCAATTTGAATAAGTAGTATACTGAAGATATGTGTAAAGTGAATTTATAATTACGTTCTCACAATTTTGTTGCTCATACAAAGATCCCACACTGAGCGATCGCCTGCTGTGAAACTGTAGGCATCATCTGGCATAAATGGTTAATTGGTGATGCTATTTTAATGTCGTTTGCCTTAGACTCCACTACGAAAGATTATACCTTGACACAACTTCCCAAGAACTCGGAAATAATACCTTCTAGGGCATGCCGGGATTTTACAAGATCGTTGTAAAACCCACTTGTGTTCTGTGGTTAGATGATACCGCCTTATACGCATTGTCTATTTGAGACGTCTACACCATAGTAGTCGAAAAAACAAACACCAACTTCTTACTTCTTTTCTATTCAGTTTTATGCTGTGCTATACGCTCTACCTCTAGTATTGTAGCCTGCCTACACATCAATTTTCTGGAAACTCGGAAATGTCCTAACGAATGTATATGACAGCGCATTGTAATTCACTATCATCCTTGAATAGACTCTCAGAAAATGGCTCCACAGGCTATGTCCAGTCGTTGAAGTCAATGCTGTAGTGCAATGATACCAAATTCTAGAGAAAGTTTTGTGAGACATGGCACATGTAGTCGGGAGTTCAGTTTCAAAAGACACATTGATAGCCAGAAACAGCCGTTTGACTGCCACAAGTAACAAAACAAAGTAGGCTATAGCAACATAGCATGGAATTTTGCTGGCTGGTGTTAATTTAAACGTAATACGAGCAGCTAGCATCCTTGTAGCCAACTCCTCTTACTTTTATACTAAGGAGTTGAAAGCAGCCCTCTGTACAATGTTCCATATCTCACAATACTGAGTATTAGCTATCTGTCGAATTAATTAATAAAGTTTTCTCGGTTGTTATGGTATTGTGTGCGTCTGAACAGGGAGCGACGAACCAATATCAATAGCTGTCGCTAATGTTCCCACTGACGAAGAGTCAGCCAAAGACTTGGTCGAGGAAGAACACACCCGCTATGAGAAGATTGGGAGCAGCTTCTACAAGTTCTACAAGGACAGCTACACCTGGGACAAAGCTGGTGGAATCTGTGGGGAGGAAAATGCACACCTGGTCATCGTCAACTCCGACGAGGAAGCACAGTTGATTAGAGACTTGTTCGCACGAGACCCCAAGCCACACGTGACTTACCCTGACCAGATATGGGTCGGCGCGAGGTCAGAGATAAATGTCTTCTTTACCGTTCTAGGTGAGTACGACAGTTCGAAAGGAGCAGAGTGAAACTATTTTGATCAGCGCAGAACATAGAGCGCTGGTGATAGTGATATGAGGCATTGTTATCTCAAGTAGAATGCCACGTAATAGAGTTGGCAACCCCGTAAAATGTCATTTTAATAATGTTTTGAGCTCTCTAGCGACAGTGCCTACAGTAAAACTTTTATTGTTGAATAACTCAAGTCGTTATTAAAACTACTTATTCCGTAGGGTGATCACATTGAGAAACAGCTTTGTATGAGTTTAGTGTAGAACAGCACTGGAATGTAAGGGGAAGGAGAAAAGGGAATTTACTGAGAAAATGTGCCGACAAAAGACGTCTGCCAACGTTTTCCACGTGCAGATATCGAAAGCGACTCCATTTATGGAAGCTAACCCTTCTTGATGGATAGCAAGGATTTTGTCTAACCACTGCATTTTTAGCCTATTTTCCGAAGGAAAAAGTTGGCATATGAGATCATCTTTCTCTCTGTGTGTCTGTGAATGTGTGTTTATGTTGTTATGTGTCTTTAGGTGTGTGTCCATGTGTGTGTCCCCCTAAAAACTTTTGAACCAGTGGACCGAATTTCATCAAACTTAGTACACATATAGAACTTTGTAATCGACTTTTCTTTATTTCCTTTATGCCATATTCATATTTTCAGAATAGCGGCATTTTAAATTTTTTCGAACTAGCGGATATATACTACACACAAAAATAACGTGACTTTTGTATATTTCGCTTATTTCGTGTACATATTTTTTAAATGACGGCTATTTTTAAATTTTTAGCATAGTATCATATTTCTTAGGAAATATTTTTCACTATTTCACCAAACTTGGTACTCATATACTACATGAAAAGCTGACTTTACTGTAGTGTATTTCGTTCATAATGCGTTCATATATTAAAAACTGTGGCCATTTTCATATTTTAAGCATAGTTTTATATATCGTAGGAATTATTTTTTCAGAATTTTACCAAACTTTGTGTTCATATTACCAAACTGGAAGCTTTTTTTATATTTTAGCATTGTTATAACTATTATAATAAATATTTTTCACAGTTTCACCAAACTTGATACAGCCTACATATACTACATACATAGCTGTCTTAAGATTTGTGTATTTTGTTCACACAGTGTTCATATTTCCAAAATGGTGACCAATTTTATATTTTTATCATAGTATTACATATCTTAGTTGGTTTTCACAATTTCACCAAACTTGGTACTCATATACTACATGCAAAGCTAACTTTACTGCAGGGTATTTAGTTAGTTTTTTGTTCATATTCTTAAAATGGCAGCAACCATTTTTATATTTTTAACATACTAGTATTTGTCTCAGGAAATATTTTTCAGAATTTCACGAAACTTGGTACACACACAGTACAAAACTTTTTGATTTCACTTTTGTTTATTTTGTTCACCCCGTGATTATATTAAAAATGGCCGCCATTTTAAAATTTTTAGTATGGTAGTACGTATCTTAAGAATAATGTTTCTTAATTTTATCAAACTTGGTACATATACACTGCATCAAAGTTATTTCTACTTTCGTGTATTTCGTTCATTCTGCGTTCTTAATTAAAATCGGTAGCCATTGTTATAACTTTTGCATAATGTTTTATAAAATTATATATTTTCAGAATTTTTATCAAACTTATTATACCTATATATCACATTCAAAGTTGACTTGACATTTGTGAATCTCATTCCTCCTTTTGTAATATGTTGAATACGGCGTCATATTTTTATCTTTGTGATAGATATACATCTCAGAAAATGTTTTCCCTTGTCTTATAAAACTGGGTTCTGTCATATTACTTAGCAAGCTAACTTATCTTTAGTATATATCGTGTAACACACTTTAAATGAATATTATTAGTTTATGTTCTTAGGTAACGTAAGGGATTTTATCTTTTAGGGTTAAACTGCACCCACTTTAAGAAAAGTAGGCTTATCAGTTATGCTGGTAACTTCTTCTTTTTCGTCTCTTTATCTTTGACAAAAGGTGGAGAAAAGATAATCTTTTAAGGCTCGGCATTAGTACAATTATTTTTATGACCTCCTTTTTTTGAAATTTCGAGAGGAAAAAATTTGTACTTTGCTATTATAGCTTGAATTATATTTACCTTGAGCTACTATTCGAACATCGCAGTTGATCTTTTAGCGTATATTTAAGCCACAAGCAGTTTAACAGTTTTTTTTTTTCTAATTTGCTGGACTAATTGCAAGCTAAATATACGTTGAAAGTCCATCTGCGATGTGTGTACTGTAGCGAAAGCTAAATAGTATTAACACTATAATATTAAATTTCACATTTTTCTCCTTAGAACTTAATAAAAGACATAAATAATAAAATAAAATAATGCATTTGTTGCCGAGCCTTAAGTTCTTCGAATTAGAAATCCCGAGAAAATATTCACTGTTCTCAAAAATTTTCATGATTAGGTATACTTATTGTTAATTCAGATGACGTGGTGCATAAAATGAAGCTAATAACCCATATGAATCAGGAAACGTTAATAAAGGTCTGAATAAATATTTATGAGCCAAAAAATTGTTGATGTAACTGCGAAACGAGTGTTTCGCTTAAGAGATTGTTTTGCTAGTATACTCTATGTATGTGATAATACGAACTTTATCAATATTTCTCGTTGCTTTAACAGCATAAAAATCATTGTTTTCATTATAGTCGGTTCAAAAAATGTTTAAAACAACTCCAACTGGCTTACATTATATCGGCGTAACACTGCCAAACACTCATGTCCCTTGAAATGTCCCGAGGTATTTCGGTTAAATATTATTTTTCAATCTACATGTTACTATGTTACTGCGAAAGGATTTCCCACCGTTTTTCTTACGGATGCAGCATATGCCTGCTCGGACCACACCAGGGTCTTACATGAACCTTTATGTTTCTTAACAACAGTACAGTAGTACCATACACAGCTGCGGTATTGTCGCTGTCGTTGTGCTAACACGGCACTGTATTACTTCTTTAAACAGTAGATCCCTAAAAAAATTAGTTTCAAGTAATAATTTAATACTCTATCCCTCATGCGTATAATTCCTGTACACTGTCCGCTGTATCCTTCACTCAACCCAACTAACCTCGAAAGTAAAACGTTTTCTTGCCGAAAAATAAAGTTCCTTTAAGGCTTTTCATTTTCCATGCTGTACAGAAATCGATCTTCAAAGGAAATAGCAACTTTAGAAACATATATAATGCATTAATAATTTATTCTAAAAACATTTTTTTATTGAGAAGAACTTTTCTATCATTGTAGTAATGAAAGTAAATTTTTCAGCATAAAAAACGTCTTAAAAATACAGCAAACTATACGAATATTATTATTAGATAACAAATTTTAACGACTACGTGTGTTTATGTTCCATTGTTGTATCTATACTTTGCGGAAAAACTTCTTTGCAGTGACCAACCCCTAAAAATAATAATAAAAATTTTTGCCGCAGTAAATATTTTGTTGTGACAAAAAATATGTTTTCGCTCACTATAAATTGAGCTGGCCTTACCACTGGGCCTCAGTAGATAACTCAAACCTGAAGATGCCAGCTGCAGTGCGAGGCGAAACGTCGGTATCCTCTACCACTACGACACGGCTCAACCTCGAAAGCCAAGATAATAATACCTACTACGAAGTCTTGTATCATAATATTATATTTCATTCCGTATAACGCCTCAAATGTCTCAGTGTACCCCTGAAGATATATCGTTGTGGGTGGAAATTCACTTCGCTTCCCGGACCCTTCTTCCACACACAGCATAGTCCAGAAGCCAATGAGCAATTGTTTAAAAGTGACTACTGTGGTGTGTTTTCAGGCGGGACTCTGTCATCAGCCGGGTACAACAAGTGGGTGAAGAACCAGCCGGATGAATGGAAGGCTGAGTATCACGGCAGCGAAGACTGTGTCATATTTACGCGAGACATGGAGCTTGATATCACCCATTGCTCAGCCAGCATGCCCTTCGTGTGTGAGCGAGAGGATACCTACTTCAATTCTACATACAGTGAGTAGCGAAGAGAAATTAACAATACACCGCGTTGCGTTTTGTTTTCTCCTCTTTTATTTTTTAAGATTGGATAAAAATAACGTAATTTTGATGACATTCTGAGTTGCCTGGGAAAGATCTTACAAAAAAATGTCGTGAATACAGTTAAAATCAGACAAAACGAAACATTCACCATCCTGAACGACATAAATTAAGGTACTATATTTCACACTTCATTTCCGGTGCCTAGCAGTCTTCAAAAATAACTTCTATATAAAAATGTAAAATTCGTGCTTTGTT